>JABFPB010000699.1:0-33186 GCA_022817645.1 Ceratoteleas bidentatus
CAAGTGACACTTTCACTTTCTGAAGTTACACTTTAACTCGCAATCAACTCCGTTACATTGACACCGCTTTGTCACACTGTTAAAGAGTGGACCTGCTGAAACTCAATATTGAGTTGATATTTAACTCCCGTGACACCCATTTAACTCCGATTTTTTTACTGTATAACAACAGTACTTCATATATAATGTTGAGCGCTCAATTTTAAATGCATAATGTTTTATAGTTTAAACAATACATTTTCAATAATTCTTACATTGACATGACTTCTCGATAATTGGTACATCAAACTTTTTTCACAATATCTATTAATGTATAATGTAATAGTAAAAAAATTGGTACTCTGGTATTTTCGACGGTTTTCACAGAGTTTTTTGAGCGCATTCCAAGTAAAATCATCGAGAATTTTTATGTCCTAGTCAATTTTCGATCATCTTCAAACTTACTCTTCCTAAGTGGTGACGCATAATTCAATTTTCTATTTCCGACTCGAACAACTTTATGACTTAACAAGTTTTCTCACCCGAAACAGATCGTTACGAATACCGATTCAATTTTCCATCGTAGTACACTGAGAGAAATGTCACGCGGTATAAGTTTACCTTGTTGAACTGTTTTTGCTCGCTTCAAAAGCATTGAAATAGGTGTTTCAGAATAGTCTCTCGTGTGGTGCGGGAGAAGGAGTTACACAATTCAATATGTGATAAATTACCTCATTATTTGAAAATATGTCTAATTTGTCTAATTATTGTTATAACTTGTTTAAATAAGGCTTGAGATATTCTATAAAAAAGGAAAGAATTTTCTAACAATTTTTTTTCAGTGTGCTTTCAAACGCTTTAATTCTACCATAATCCTTAATAATATACAACGAGTGAACCTAATCATAACATAGATTTGTGTGCATTCGTTTGGTGAGTACTCAGTAACTTTTAAGAATTGACTTTAACTTAAATAAAGATTCACATTAGATACGATCTTTCTACTCAAATCTTGGCGTCGACAACTAACGTCTGCCTTGATAAGCTCATAATTATTTTTCATCGTGCGAAGGGGCGAAATGTCTGTAATTACAGCAAATGACTTCGTACTGATCGTTCGAAGTCATCTGCGGGCTCATGGCGATGATGAATTAAAAAGCGGCGAAACGGAATTGATGAGCCGGAGTCGATAAATCGACTGCCGTGTAAGAAAGGCGTGACAACAAGGGGGATCGAAATAAAAACGTACAACTGGCACAATTTCATCCCGACTACCGGCTGTGCATTATTGTCGGCAGACAGTTTGAACAAGTTGCGCGATAGCGGCGAAACAAATGAGTCGCGACGGCCGATCGCCGTCGACGAGACAATGTGTGTCGCAGCGCGTTTTAAGGTAATGAGTCGCTCGGCACAATTGCGTCTAGCTGCGATTTTTGTCGCGAGGGATTATGGACGCTGATTACGCCGATGCTCAATGGCCTTAGTTCCGGCGGATCCGAGGTGTGAAAGGCCGGCTTTTCACCGACCCAACGACTCCGCTTCCGATCGGCGAAATTAATAAATTAATTCACAGGATAGATACTGTGATGGTAGTGTGAGTCAATGTACTGACAATTTTTAGTCAAAATGACATTGTTTAAGAAAAATATAGACGCAAAGTCTGAAGATTGATCGATTCAGATGAAATAGACGTAAATAAGGTGGAAGTGTAACTTACTATTGAATTCAGAGAAATTCAGTATTAGCACAAGATGATTCAATATTGACTCAAAATGAGTCAGTATTGATTTTACTAATACAATGATTTGCCGTCGATTCAATATCGATTCGACATCGGATAAACATTGTGAATGTATTTTTATTTTATACGATAATATTGATTTCAAAGCTGTTCAATATTTGCACGAAATTGATTCAATATTGATTCAACATGATTGCACTATTGATTTGACATTAATGCAATGATTTACCACGGGTTCAACATCGATTCAACATCGGAGAGACACTGTGAATGTGGATTCAGTCCATGTGTTAATATTGACTTAAGAGTAATTTAAAGTGACACGATATTGATTTAATATTAACTCAACATGAATTCACTATTGATTTAACATTAATAAAGAAATTTGCGACATCGATTCAGCAACGATTCGACATTGAATAGGCATTGTGAATATGAACTCAATCCATGTAACAATATTGACCCTGTACCGATTCAATATTGGTACTACATTGATTCAATATTGACTCAATATAAGTTCGCTTCTGACCTGACATTAACCCAATGATTTACCGTCTATTCGTTATCGATTCGACTTCGGATAAACGTTTTGAATGTAGACTACATTTCAGTATTGACTTAAGAGCAATTCAGTATTACCTCGACATTGATTCAATATTGACTCAATTTTAATATTAACTCAACTTCATTCAAGTTGACTCAACTTCATTCAAATTGACTCAACTTCAATATTGACTCAATTTCATTCAATATTGACTCAACTTCAATAATGACTCAACTTTATTCAATATTGACTCAACTTCATTCAATGTTGACTGTCACTGTACATTTTAAATTAATACAATGTTTTTTGATCGGTTCAACATCCTTTTAATTAGCATAGAATCTGTGAATATAGACTCAATCCCTATGACAATTCTGACTCCATATCAATTCAATATCACTATCAGAGTACCTAATTGAATTATCTCCCAGAAAAACGCTGAAAGTAACACTTTTACGTCAGCGTCTTAATTAATTCCTAACATTACCGGACGAGCAAAAAAGTTCCGGTGGACGCAAAACACGATTTTGCAGCGTCATTTATGAATATTTGATCGGTATATAATGCGCGCGATTCGGTCCGCTAATATATGCGCAATCCAACTGTAATTTCTTGTTGTAATGACGTGAAGCGAGAGCCGGCGAAACATGCTAAGCGGCGACGGGATAAAAAAAGCGGCGAACGGTGGCGCATAATTCGTGTAACGAAGATGTTTCCGTGGGATTTATTATTCACGCGTTGCTCGCTGAATGGAATTCAAATGTTCCGAATTGATTAAATTCTTAGGATGTCGGATGAAAGGATTCACGGTTCGGTTTTTGCAAACCAACAAATCGCGAATTTATTTATTCATGCCAAATATTCGCACTTAATGTATCAAATTAACTCGCTCTTCGCAAAATCGGGACAGTTTTCAATACGTAACGTCCGCGCAAAAATGAACGCCCGTTTGGCGCAACCCCGAACTCGAACGGTTCGATGTTGTAAACATTATTGACAGCTCGGCGGAGTAATTGAATATTCAGTCGCAGGTTGAACGAACAGCGCTGAACTCGTTTCTAGCACTTGCAGAAAAAATGGGAAATTGCAAAGTTAGCAAATAACACAATCGTGACATAAGCTGTGATGAGGAATGCTATAGGAAATATGGCAAAAATAGGAAAATACCAAAAGCATATACGAGTATAGGGATTAAATGAGTGATTGGATTTAGTTTTGTTGAAAATAAACTTAGTTTATTTTCAACAAAATTAAATCCTGATTTTTTATTTCCAAGATGATAAAGAAAAATCTCATTTTAACAAATCTTTAGATTTCATTTGTTTGTACTTATTAACATTAAAACATAATTGAAAAAGTACATTATCATTTCAATAATATAATGTAACTTTTTTGTTTGATGCTAAGAAGTATCTTAATGTAATAAAATTCATGTGCATATGCATTAAGTTACTTTAGCTCATTAATGGAACATTAATCGTCGCAGTCGATCATAACTTATTTGGGGTAGGATCTGATGCATGACGTATTAACATTACTTCTGTTTAATATTTTCATCATCCCTGATGTATAGGTTGTAATTTTCCAGTGACACTTTTAAATTGTTGATGCTCATATGAATTCTGATAATACATAAACATAAGGTGATTTAATCTGCTTACATTAATGAACAAATTCATTATCACGGTATTGTGTGCTTAGCAAGAACAAGTGGAAATTAAAATCGTAAAATATTTATAATTTTACTGGTTCTAATATCTATAAAACTAACCCTCTATCCACTAAGTGAAACATTTTTGCGAAACAAATATTTAACGCTGTCAAGAAAGAAACTCAATCAGAGAAGAACTTATATTGGTCATTTTGTAATGTTTAATACCATTGTAGTAAACACGAGAAATGATTGAATTTGAGTGCAAACTCAGTCGTATTTGAAGTATTTCTTTGAAATCTGAAATTTCTTAAAGTAGCAACAGTTTCAAACTATTAATTACATTTTTCGAACAAAAATTTTCGAAAAAATGTTGGAAAACTTGTGAAAATCTCTGAATACCTCTGACAATCTCTTAAAATGTCTGTAAATCTCTGAATACCTCTGAAAATCTCTAAATACCTCTGACAATCTCTTAAAATATCTGAAAATCTCTGAAAAATTCTGAAAAAACTACTGTTCCAAAAAATTGACAGCCCCATTTTTTTCAGAACGATTCAGATTTTCAGATATTTTCAGAGGATTTTTCAAAGATTTTCAGAGATTTCCAGATATTTTCAGACATTTTCAGATATTTTCAGAGTAGTTTTGAGAGAGTAACAGACTATTAGAGATTTTCAAAGATTTTTGGGGGTATTCAAACATTTTAAGAGGTTTTCAGAGATTTTCAGAGATTTCAGAGGTATTCAGAGGTATTAAAAGGTATTAAGAGATTTTTAGAGGTTTTCAAAGAATTTGCAATTTTGTCTGAAAATCTCTGAAATATTCTGAAATAATTGGGACTGTCATATTTTTTCAGAGAATGCTAGATTCAGAGATTATTAGAGATTTTCAGAGATTTTCGCGGGTATTCAAACATTTTCAGAGGTTTGCAGAGATTTTATTTCTACAAGGAATCCGAAATTCGTTTAAAATTCGTCGGTTTCGTATAACACGTGAAGCATTCTAATCTCGCTTCTTATCTCTCTAAATCGTAATTTTACCAAACTACTTTAGATACTTCTCAAAGGACAAGATCTTCGATTTTTGGGGCCCACCCGCGCATCCCAATTCACATATGACGTCCGAAACCCGCCAATTTCGCATCACCCGGCAATTGCCTTCGAAATTCGGCGTATTGTGTCGTCGAATCTCCGTGGCGTATCGCCGGCGCGACTTATTTGCGTCAATTTGCGAAATGAGGGATCCCGCGCGGGCTAAACAGTGAAAACGGCGAAAAAGTGAAATTTAGCGTGGCAGATTGTAGGGTCGAAAATAGTGTACACTTTGCGATTGTGTAATGGGTTAGAACGACTTGGGCCATTGAATTTTCCACGCCGCAGTGGCGAACTTTGGAAACCCTATTATCTATTCTGAATGAACGGAGCGGCGACCTCGATCGACGTCGGCCCCCTCCCCTCTCGCGTACCCCTCCGCACCCTCGAGTTTCCGACCAACAACTTTTTCCCCGACGACCTTATGCGTAAATAAATTTCGTATTACGCGCTCAAACTGATTCGCTTAAATTCCCCTCATCGAGGCGGCAGATAAGGCAGTTTAGGGCAACTTGTAACAGGTTTGCGCGTCGCGCAATTTACGGGCGCGGATAAACAATAAATTGCCCGCCGATTTTGGCTGCCGTCTTTATCTGATCGGAGGCGTTTCGTCACGGCGGATTAGCGGCTGAAAAAATGAATCGTTTAGCGTGATCGGTTTCGGGATGGGGAGATGACACGGGGGAAAAATAATTCGCATCGCGATCGTGGTTTAAAGATGGAGGAGATTTTTTTGCTTTTCTTCACGTTGAAAAGGTTTCGAGATACTGACTTGACGAATTCGAGATTCAATATGTTGACCTGACATCTTCTTTAGAAAAAACTATGACAGTCCCAATATTTTCAGAATTTTTCAATAGATTTTCAGAGACGTTCAGAGGTATTGAGAGATTTTTTATAAGGGTGGGTCAAAACAAATTTCTTTTTCAAATATATTACCCGACGTGACACTGATTAGAACAGATAAAACTAACCTAAAACCTAACCTAAAAATGCATAACCTGATTGCTTTTTATTCAATCAAAATTTCTTGAAAAAGATTTTCACTTGCTCTCAAACAGAAAATGTTCAACAATGCATTCGATGATCGAAATATTTTTGTTATTGATCTTCGTGTCGCAGTGGCGATCCTGCCAGGAAAGGCGATCCTGCCAGGAAAGGTATCCGAAGGCAGGACCCCAAAGAAAGAACAAATAAAGATTTATCGAAGTCAAAATAGTTAAGTTTTTAAAACATAACTCGACGCTCATAATGATCAAAATTTCGAAAAAAATTATGAACTCCCCTTGGTCCATTTGTAGTTTCCGTTTAAAACTCGTACTTTCTCGGGGCGTTTATTCAATAATTGTTTCCATCATTTAACAATTGTTTCCGTCAATGTTTCGTCCAGTCGGGGCCGCCGTTTTATATTTCGTTTATTTCGCCGTTCACCTCTTTTCTGTCGCGGTCGTGCTCCGAAACGAGAAAAAAATACATATTCCTCGCGCACGTACATCCGCGTTTTTGTTTCTTCGTTTTCTCCCTTTTTTCATTAAACATGTCGGCATTTTTTCACAAGTTCTATTTACTCGGCGGGAAATTTTCATCCTCTCGAAATATGTATTTATTCTTCGCTGCAGCGGTGAAGATTAATTAAACGGGTATCATCGATCGGCAAAATAAACAATATAACGCGGTAAAACGGCCGACATTGTTCGCCGAAAGTATTTCGCCAAAACGAGAAAGTCGAGCGGAAACCGCGCCAAATACGCGTCTCTTCTTACACGACGGGAAAAAGGCAGTTATTTTCTTAACTGGGACATTGATATCGCGAAACTCTCATTTTTCGATTAGCCCGCTTTTTGAAACAGCGGAAAGGGGGCGTACCAATCGATACGGAATTATTTGATGCCAGTCGCCGAAATTTTTTGGTTGCATCGCTTCTCTTAAGACAGTCGAAAATGGAATTTAAATATTAATGGCTCGCAATACCAAATGACGAGAAATGTTGGCGATGAGCAAACCGCTGAAGACAAACAATACCTGCTCTAACGATGATACATTGATTGTTCTGGGGGAGGGGGTACATTTCATCAACCTCGGGTTAAATAGTAGTTGCGTCAGACATTTCTCGGTTAGCCGCGGGCCAAATCGCTTCGCGGTATAAGTTGGCCTTTTTTCGTGCGTTTATTTTTTATCGCAACATCGTTTTTTCGGAAGGACTGACTGTGTCTGACATTGTTGCAAATTTGCTAAATATTGTACACTCGAAAAAACGCGCTATGAAAAAAATTATCGACTTTTCAAATCTGTGAAACGTAGAGGAAAATGAATAGATTTCATGGCCATGGTATATTTGGTCGAAAAAAATTTTTATGTTAGACAAGTTTTCAAAGTTTAACATTTTTTAAGTCAAAACTTTTTTTTTCTTTGGAGTCCTGCCTTTGGCGACCTGTCCTGGCAGGATCGCCATTCCTGGCAGGATCGCCACTGTGACACGACGAGACTAATTTTGGACCAGAATGAATGCATTTCTGAACCCGAAAAGAACAAGTGTACCAAATATATTTTCGATCAAAATGGTGTACCAAAAATATTTTTAACTTAACTTAGCAACATGCCAATACATTTGATTGATTTCCAGTAAATTTTGCAAAATTTTTCATAATTCAGAAAATGTCAATTACCTACGATTTAACTCTATATTTTTGCTGTATATACGTAAAAACAAGAAAAGTCTCAAAAAGTACACACAAATTCTGAAAAATTTTGCAACACTGTCAAAATTCGGATCTTTTAAACTTTTCAGACTATTTTCCGACTTTTTAAACATTCTCAAAGTTTCCATTTCTACTGCTAGTTTTGCTAACAATACGATGGATTATCGGTCGACAGTCGAGTGGGAAAAAGTTGTAATCATTAAACACTCGTCGGTCTGTCTCACTGCGCGTTTTTTCCGTCGAGGTGAACACGAAAAAACGCGTCTCGGTTCGAGCTGTAAATTTGCCGATAATTCGGGCCACCGGGACGCGCCGTTTTAAGAGATATACGAGGCCTGGGAAACACTTTCGTCGACTGTTTTTTTTCGTTCGACTCGACGTCGCTCGTCGCCTTTAATGAGCCGAATCCCGCCGTTTGAATTCAAATGCAGGAACGTGTGTTCAAACGAACCGTCTTATGCGAAATTTCGCGATTTTTCTGAGCATCTCGGCATTTTTACGGATTTTACGATCATTTGCGGAATGGCTACGAACCGAAATAAATATCGACGGCGACATCTTAGAAAACTGTTATCCATTTTTCAGACCGAAAAAAGCTTCGGAATTTTTAAGTGGAAATCGATAGCTGTAAATACACGAAAACGAATGTTTGCTTGTTGAAGTTGAAATGTTACTGTATTTTGAGATATTGGGATATTTTGGACAATAGATAGTTAGTGTCAATTTAGACAAATTTAGACAAATTTTATTTTTCGCTAAGTAAATGATTTCGTCAATGATAATACATTATTAATTACGTTTATTTTAGTGAAAAGTTGGGGTTATTTTAGACGAGATAAATTACTTGGTTTGCACTGTGTATCAAAATATTGGTTTCTCAATAAGTAAATACTTTGGTCAGTCAGTAGCAAATTACATTATATGGTTTGGATTTAACAATTGTATTCCATGTATTTTGTTGAAATTGTCGTAAGAAGTTCAATACTAGAGAACTTTGC
Source organism: Ceratoteleas bidentatus (assembly GCA_022817645.1). Lineage (NCBI taxonomy): Eukaryota > Metazoa > Arthropoda > Insecta > Hymenoptera > Scelionidae > Ceratoteleas > Ceratoteleas bidentatus. The sequence continues at coordinate 8,707 of JABFPB010000699.1, forward strand.
AACCAGCTGGAAAGCAATGGAAAAATGAAAAGCACAGCCATATCATGATCCTGACTTTAATTTTTCTACGCGGGTAGGTAAATTTCAAGTATTATTTTTAATTATTTCATCTGCATTTATGAATACGAATAAGAGATGCACAGAATAAAACAATAATTTCTCCAGCAAATTTCATATAAAGTAACCATAACCAGCATATATTTTACTAAACAAATTAAACATGTGAAACATCCATAAATTCTGTTCGCTAAAACTGGTGAAAGAATGCTTTTGTTATAACTATCTGCCTAATGAACCTGACTAAACCAAATGGCTGACGAATATGTTGCCTTTCACGACCAAATTGTCTTCTTCAGTTATAAAATACTCCCCTAAAAGGTGTTTGAAGATGCCGAATTATAATTTTCAATTAACTACATATTCAATCCCCGTTACCCAATGATTTCGGATAATTATCGGCGAATTCAATTAGCGAAGCGCATTACCCCGAACAAAAAGTCTGCGGCAATTTTTGCTTCAAAACAACGATCGATGAGCGCGCTAATACAATTTAACAATTATTAATCAATGTACCCCAAGTTGCGATTGATTTGCGCGTAACTGTCCGCCACGTAATTTGTTTGTCGATAAAAATGATTACATCAGTGCCGCGAAATTTCGCGTATCTCGTTACGCGAACTTGTTTCCCCTGCCACTCCTCCTTTCCCGGCTAATTAGCGTTACCGCGAATAATCACGATTTTAATAAAAGTCGAGGAAGTCGATAATCTCTGTTTATAGGCGCATTATCTGAAATGTTAATTTTTCGCATTTTAAATGAGTATCTTATAGCTTTTCGGGAAAAATCGCTAAAAATAGGGGGTGAAGTTTTTAGTCCAAATCAACTTGCACATCAATCGTATTATTTAGTTTAAGTATTTTGAACCTATTGTAAGTCGAATTGGCGAAAAAAATATTGTAAGTCGAAGTGGCGAACACAATATTGGTTTCAATTTTTTTTAATTTGATCGAAATTTTCGATAGTTTTTTAAATTAAAAAATTCCATTTATAATTCCAATACTTTTCTCACCCTGCGCACGCACTGCACTATTTTTTCATTTCGAATTCGATTACTCCGCGTCGTTATTTATTAAGACTGGTGTCGATGCAGGGCGACGAGGGCTCGAAAAAAAATCAAACTGCGCTTTATTTGACTTTCGGGCACGACACGGAACGGGAAATAAAGCAAACGCGCTTTGCCGGGTGTAAGCCGGCATGTATCACACGTCTTTGTTTTGCGCCGCGCGTATCTCGGAAAAAATATAGTTATCTCTAAGCCTTGGAGTCGGTAAAAAGGAGGCGCAGGGAAAAAAGGCCGGGTAAAAGGTGAAATGTGGCCACGGGGATGGGTAATTGGGGCCCATCGGGGCGAAAGTGAGAGTCCTTTTTTGACGGGGCGAAATAAAAGTGACAGACGGGAATTTTAATAAATAAGTCGAGCGTTTTACTGGGTTTCGAGCGGCCGTAAACATTTCGAGTCTGCGAGCGTTATCGTTGAATCAACAAGTTCGAGATGGGCTTTTTCAAGATGGCTCTGTTATTATGGTAATAAAAGTATTATTTAATAGTGACTCGCCGGAGAGATGAGTGGTCGACGAAAAAAGTTATTTGAAAATGAAGAGCTGCAGGAAACGGGTTGTAAATTGTTTAGTGGCAAGAGGGAAAGTAATATGTGTAGTCGTCACAAAATTGTAGCCAATGGTTTTTGCATGTTCGCGTTTAGTTAGTTTATTTTGTCTGTTTGAAGCTACAGTAGGGTTAAAAGTGAGAGAGAAAAATTTGTCCAGGTTGAAACGGGTTATATTAAGTAATTTAAAAAATATCGAAAATGGTACACTAAAATAGACAAAAATAGAGGAAATAAGACTGTCCTAAACGTATGTATTCTATTTTATGAATTCTGTGCTGATTGTCACAATCCTTTTATTTATGATGATGTTTTAACTTTCTTTTAATCACATAATTGAGATATTATCACGATAAATCGGGTTTTACAACCGTGTATGATTATCGATACTTTTTGTTATAATCAAAAAGTACCAACGTTGAGTGACATCTGTGAAAAGTTTGTGACGTTGAGTGACACGTCGTTTTTACGAAATATATTTTTTTACACCCAGCATGCTTCATTTATATTTTCACTAACTAAACGGAAATCTGTTTAATTTTACTGCAGCATTTTTGGTTCCTACATTGAATCCAGGTCAGGCTATTTTATGTGATAAATATAAATTGAAACTGCATTTTTAATCTAACCATTTAAAATATGTTTATGATGACCGAATTATTATTTATATAACAACACGTTCACGATTTGCGCATTGTAACATTTGATTAATGGTTTTATTATTTTATGTTGTTCATTTTCATCACTTTAAAGGGAAATCATCACATTAATTGGTAAATGAGAAAAACATGTTTTGGTGTACCGTATAAGTTTCCAGCTTAAACATTGCATTATTTTGCATGACATTCAATACTTCAATTTTTGTCAGGTTCAAGTTAAAAATTACATCCCTTCGCATCCAAAATTAACCAAGTTACACTACAAAAATGTTTTTGACTTGAAAGATATCAAAGTTAGGAAACTTGTATGGTATACCAAAAATAGTTTCGATCCAATTTACCAGTATGATGATACAATTTATTCATATTCCAGTAAATTTTGCAAAACTTTGTAAAATTTCAAATATCTACGACGATTTTGTCCGCAGCTATGGGCTATTGAAATTTACTCAGCAATTTGTGAGTTTTTTCTTAGGGCGCAATTTAAATGGTACATCATCTCGAATGACCTTAAAGATGAGATATTCAAGTCTCAAAAATGCATTCACTTTCGTTCAAAATCAGCCGAGTTACATCAATTTGAAAAGTCGGTAATTCTCTTCGATTTTTCGATACGGAAAAAAATAAACATCATTGGCCAATGTGCAGCGTATCATTGAGTGATGTCGAAAAGGACAGAAACACAAAAACTGCAAAGGTAAACAAAGAAGAAAACTTAGAATTTGTTTGTTTTCTTCTCTGTTTACCCTTGGTGTTTTATATTTCTATCCTATTCGACATCACCAAAGGTAAACAAAGAAAACTTAGAATTTTTTAGTTTTCTTTTCTGTTTACCCTTGGTGTTTTTCTATATTATTCGACATCACTCAGTGATGCAGCACTGCACATTAGACAGTGATGTTTATTTTTTGTCGGGTAGTGCCTCGTTTTGTTTTGTCGAGTGTAATAATAAAAGACAAAAACTTCTATTTGCGTACATATATATTTTTTAGGTGTACGATCTATTATTTAAGTATACACTGCGTTTTATACTCGGTATACCATTTGTAAGGTGTTATTTCCTGCATGTTGTTGTCTTAAAACAACAGGACGAAGCTTCCGAGGACGAAGCTTCCTCTCTTAGTGTTTGGTACACGTATTTCTCATAATTTTCTCGTATTATTTTCAGTTCAAATTACTCTATTTTTCTAGTAAGCGAATTCTATTTCTTAAAAAAAACATTTTCCACGCAGAGTCTCGAACCCGCGATCTTGAGGTTTACAGCTCTTCGCCTTCACCGCCGACACTGTTGACATTCATAACATGCGATCTTTCTTTTGTTTGAATCAGCTTTTGTTTCAACAAATGATGTAAACATCATTTTTGACCTTGCGTGAACGCAGTTTTTACTAGGAACTTATCACAATTTACTACAAAATATAATAGTTTAAACTGTTTTGGAAGCTTCGTCCTCGAATTACTATAAAGTATAGCAATTTTTTATGCAATTTTTCCCTCCGTGTATTTATTTTCTGCGAATATATTCCGATGTTTCTCGGCGTCGCCGGCAGATCGCGCCAGTGGCGCCGCGACGCACGTGCCGCCGGAACGCGAGCTTGGGCACGTCGTCCTGCCCGTCTTGGCCGCGTCTTCCCCGTCGGAAGCAGCACGCAGGACGCGCACAAAGAACTCGCGCTCCCCTCGGCTGAGTCGCACGACAACATCGGTCCCGAACGCTGGCGCGGACCACGCACCGTACCGACGCATGCGCCGCCCCCGATCTCCACCAATCAATCGGGAATAACCCTTTTGTCCCGTCTCCTTACAAAGTCCCGCTCTGTTCGAAATTATTGCCATCGTAAAGCAGGTTTAATGCAATGCGTATACCTGCCACCGGCCGAGCGCTTCCGGAAACGCCCGAAGCGCCGTGTGGCGCTGATCGAGCGACGCGACCCCTCCCCTCCCCGTCCCGCCAGTAATGTAACTACGCCGGGCTCGATGGGGTAGGCCCTTTTACCGAAAAACTCGGCGAACGGAAACTTTCACGACCCCGAAATTCGTATTTTCGAATTTTTAAGTCGCAGGGGTGGGGGTAGGTCGAGCGCGTCCAGTCTGACAACAGCGTCGCGCGCATTACATCAAAGCGGCTGGATTTATTGACGTCGCATGCCGCGTGTTTTGTGAAATGCAATACAATTGTTCGATAAAAATAAAGCAATTGTTTCATCCGCGCGATGACGAAGCCGGAGGTAATTTAATAGGGGCGAGAATTTGTTGTCGGCGCGACGAGCAAATGACGTAGAATTTTGAAATAAATAATTAAATGCGAGGGGGCTGAAATAATCAAGGTTCGGAATCGAAGATTCCACGCGACACATGTTTACAAAAACAAAGGGACACGTAAAAAGTATGAGAGGAAAAAAGAGAGGGCAGGAGCGGCTATCGTATGTTTTGAACTTGTGCATTAAAAAGTTTAATTCGCCGAGTCTCGCCGTAGGATTTGTTTTCGTCGGTTGTTTATGAAACGACGTTTTCGTGAAATACGTCGCTTTTAAAATATTTGCGAGAGTTGCTGTTTTGTCAATGTTGTGAAATTAAGGAACTTTTTGTCGACTCTACTTACCACTTGTAGTGCGATTGAAAATTATTATGCAGATGGATGTGAGTTGAAACTGAACCGAAGTGAAAATACATTTAACGGGAGTTTTCGTTGTTTTGCAATGCTAATTCGCAAGCAAACTAATAACATGTAAAAAAAAGAAAATTTAAAAGTCCACTTTTCATATGCTCGTTGATATTTGTTGTTTATTTTGAAACGAAGATTGGAATCATGTTTGTTTTCATGCTATCTGTTTTGATTTTCAGGTCGTTTCCGAGGAAGAAAGCTTTTTCTTAAATGGACGGTGTTTGTGTGGTGAGAGATACCTAATTTGTTCAGCGAAACAGATAAGAAAACCCGATCGGCTTTGTGTGCCCTGAGTTCCTGGTACGTTTGGGTTGTGTTTTTATGACCGAATTTTACATGTTTACATACACTGCCTGCTCCGATTCCACCGGAACAAAATTGCCCATAAAAAATCACTTCGATGGAAATTGTTTATGGCACGCCGTCGATAATGTCGACCGTCGATTTTTTATTTCCGACTCGCGGCCAATTTGTTTACGTTTGCGTTCAACCGAGCTTTTGTTGCCTTCACGACAGGGATCAGGACAAATCGTCAAGCTGGCAAAAGCGATTTAGAAAAAAAAATGCCCGTCCATTTTTTGTCATTGTCCAGGAATTTAAAATCCGGTAAGATTAATGGACACTTACGTCGGAAGGAATTTAAAGACGATCTGTCCCGGTGTAAACACAATTCCATTTTTCCCGGAACTCGCCGAATTCGGCCAGTGTTTTGATAATAATAAATTACTTCCGCGTGAATGTTTACATCACCCGATCTGTCTCTAACCTTTTTCGAGATTCATTGTTGGTAAACACAAATCTCGGTAAACGTGTTTGCATACAATTACTCAGCAGGCTGAATAATAACAGTCTTATTTATTTTGTATTTTGTAGTAGAACTGTTGTTATTTATCGAAACTGACGTTTTTACTATAAAAACAAACACTTTAACCCAAAATGCTTTCTCTGGGGAATGTTTCACCTTAAGGTAATAGTGACCTAGAAAGATGTATATCTACAGCCACATCTACAAATATCAATCAAACCTAAAACACCCTAAAATCGATTAAAAAAATCGTCATGGTCACGCGTTAATTTGGCCCATTACTTTCCCCACAATAACTTGGCCCGCGCCTTAATTCATCAATTCCTCACTTGCCCTTAAAACTGTCACACCCCGAGTACTCGGCCACTCGAAACCGGGCACTTTCCCGCTGTCTCTTACCTAAATCGTCGTCAAAAAAAGCCCAACGCGCCCCCCTTCCCGTCGAAAACCGTTACTCCCTCACCCTTCGCCGGTCAGAAAAACGCCGCAATCCTTCCGCCCTCCCCTGCCGCCCCCGCCCGAGACAATGACCAGACGGTGGCGCCCCCGGGCAAAGAAAAACAATAACAATCGCGCGAACTGCCCCACATCCTTTTCCCCGAAATCAAGTCCGTGCGATCGTCATTTGGGCGCCCCTCCCCGCCCGCGCTCTCCTCCCAGTCCCCCCACTCCGCGCGGTCGCCCCTCTCCGGCCATCCCGCTGCAACTCCGGCGCGAACTCCGGAGTCGCTCAGCCCGAGCCGAGTCAGTCGCACCTAGTGGTTGGTACGTCCCTCGTCGTCGCACGCCGACGCCATTGTTGCCACAGCGCTGATTCCGCGCGGAAAACGCTGCCGGGATGCCGCGCGCGGCCGCCTGATAGCCCCTTCTCACCCCTCCTGCTCCTCAATCCTCCGTTCCCTCCCCCCGCGTCCCCCCACGGAGTACACGACAACAGTACACCGGCACCGTGTCTGTCCGTCGTATGGTGGTGATCGCGCACCGGCTTTGTGTGATCCTCGCGTGAAGAGTGTAGTGAAGAGCAGTGAAGAGTTATGTGATTGTGCCGCCTGAGACACACGGGACTACGGAGGCGACACGCTCGAAGAGGCCGGAGTTTCGGTTTGGTCTTCTGCTGCCGGCGGACGAGCAAGACCTGAGGTTGGTTTCGGTGTTTTGTTCGGCAGGGAGGGGGAGGGAAGGGGTGAGGGTGGCCGGAAGTTCGGGGGTAGCGCTCTGAGATGACCGGCTTAGGGTCGTGTTTTGTTGTGGGAGGACGTTGTCGTTGTCGGCTTTTTGCGGCCTGGGTTTTCGAGTGATCGGTTCGAAGGACTGATTAGGGTTGAAGAAACACTTATGGAAATATAAGATTTGGAGTGGGGTGGAGGGTTGTTTATTGGAATATGCAAAATCACGACTTTAAACAAAGAATTGAACACGAAATTATTTATAAATCTTCACTGTTTATAACGCAATGTTTTTTCATTATTTCAGCCAAACTGGACGGTGTCCACATGTCATTCTTGCTTTAATGCAGCGATACAGAAAACACTTTTGCATAAAATCCGCACTCTAATTATCCGTTCGGGTGACTGGTTATTAGTTACCAGAAAACACACAAGCATTTATGTAATTAACGAATTAGGCCTTGAGGTGCTTTGTTTACTGAGACATAGGTCAGCAGATGTTATGTGTTATCTGTTTTTTGTGATGCTTTTTTCATCGGGTTAGAGGAGTCTTAAAGTTAAAGAAAATGAAGGCATTAGACAATGATGAAGTTCTGTTTCCAGGGTCAGAGGTTAAGACAATGTTGTCAACTTCTTGTATCCTTTGTTCAAAGTAGTCAGGATTCACTAGCATTAACTAATCCTAATAACATTAATGAATCCTTAACACAACTACTTAAAAGTTATGTAAATAAACGTATTAGAATTAAACAAAGTCGTGATTACTACAACTTGTGTTGGGAGAATTTATTTTATGAAAGGGCTGAAGCATTGTTTGGAGGTCAATGACAAACTCCACCGTAGTGTTTGTTATCATTCGATGTCCTCTTTGCTTTGGTTTGTTCACAGTTGTTGTACACAAGTGGTTCAATGTCACCTTTATTGTGAATTCGTAAAATCTCATTCGAAGTGTCCAAAGTAAGATAACAGGAATCATAACACCCCCTTTGTTCTGGCGAGTCAGTCTTTTCTTACACTCAAATCTTTCCATGTCTTTTCAGCCTCTAATTCGATTTCAGGACTCAGACCATCCTATTCAAGCGATCCAACATCGCATTAATCTCGGTTCAACGTCCCGTTCGACGTTTACAGTCTTCGCTGTCCAGTTTTTAACGTCGTCATCTCCAAGCAACATCGCTTCCAACGGCACGCAACGTCTTAATTGACCACAATGACATGTCCAAATGTTACTGTCGACTCGATTTGCCTGCACACGCACTTGAACGTCCGATTAGACTGATACAAACTTCGGCTCCCAATCTAACCGTGGCGAATTTATGAAACGAAAAGTTGTCGTTGAACGTATTACAAATTGGGATGTCCAGTCGGACAGGAAGAAACTTAGCTTCTCGTTTACGGATGACCACTGTTTGACATGTGAATGAATATTGACTAACACCGGTTGTCAGTTGGGAAGCGCCACGTGGACATGTCAAAACCGATACTGATACTCAAATCGACACGATCCGAATCGAATGTCTGCTTCTTGAGGACAAGCTGGAGATGATCGCAATTGTTTCGACAGAGGGTTTCGGTATTGGCAATGTGATTGCTGTCCAATGACCCAGGTAACAGTGTGCGACGGACGCAAAACTGGACCATTTAGATGGAATCCCGTTCGGCCGGTGAAATTAATTAATTTCCGGGGGTTGCGAGAGGCAACGACTTCCCGTCGCGACGTCCGAAATTTCGTCGGCAGTCGCGTCACGTTCTTGTGTAGGACTCACGAACATTAGTCGCGGCCGAAGTGTTTTTTAAGGCCTTTGCTCCACCATTACGATGTAAACCCGTCAGCCCTCGGAATGACTCAATCCGATTGAATCGATTGAGAAACGATCATTTTCAATCGTCATCGAAGGCCAATCTTCGCAGAAATTTACGCAGATGACCAATTGCGGTCAAGCCTAGAGAAAGGTCATGGTTCCGACTGGACTATGTGAAGATCGTTATCGACGTAAGATTGCGATGATTGGTGGCGGAGTCAGTCAGATTGGACTCTACGATTGCAGAAAACAAGACTCTGCGAGTGTTCGTATTCGACCCACAGAAGTTGTAAATGGTTACCTAAAAGCCTGTTCGACACGGAAGATGCTAGACGATATATTTCTAGATCTGAGAACTGACATGAAGCTGATCCAGGAAGATAATTAAAATGATGACTCAAAGATAGCGCGGCGTTAGTTCGGACGATTTTGTATCCGTTGGAGGCTGACGTTCTCCCGTCGCGCGTCTGATCGTGACTTTCCAATCGCGGATTCTTTCGCCTGAGCATTAATATTTCACCGCTCAAGTTGTCACACTGCGCATCAAACCGTTCGCCAGGGTTATTTTAATTCCAATTTACAAAATTCAATCGGCCAACTTGGAATGCACAACTACTCTATTTCGAGTCTGCAGAACATCCACCGTCAATTTCGGCGTTGCAATAGCTTCGTTTAAATTTAACCGGCGAACATTTTTTTACCGTACACGTCGAAATAATGGAACATTAACGGCCTCTTCGTGGGCGGAAACGCAAACGCGTTATATCGCGCGTTAAAATCGATAAGACGCCGCACGTAAAAATTGCGCATCGATACGCCGACGGAAAACACGAGCCGCGCAATCAATCTCCGCGGCAAATAGGCATCGCGCGAAAACGTTTTACGGCGTCTCCGGGAACGGGACAAAGAAAGCGGAATCATTTTTGCATACAGCCTGCCGCTGTATTTAAGTCGCGTTGCGTTTTACGACAAATTGTTTCGCGAAAACGACGTCGCGTTATTGCGCTCAAATCATGCAGTGTAAATGACCGCTTCTAATTCGCCTGCTGGAAATGACCACGTGGAAATGTGACCGTCGGGAGAAGTTGGCCTTTCGTCCGCAGTATGTAAATGAAGGGTTTCGAATGTCCGCAGTCGATGACCGCTTTTCGTTCTTGCTAACAACCTGGGCAACTTGACCCGTCGTCGTCTTCGAAGGTCTCTTAATGACCAATTCCCAGGCGCGATTTTCGAATCTAGTAGTTTGTAGTCTGTGATTTGCAGCGGGTCAGCCGAAAATCACTATTGCCGGAATCGGATTTGATCCGCCAATTAACTCGGCGCCTTTTTCTCCGGTCAAAGTCGTCGGCGCGTTTCGTCTTGACGCGATCGATCGCCTCGTTGTTACGTTAGATAAAAATCGTGGCTCGTTAGACAAGGTATGCATTCAATTTTGGGACGTTATCACGCCGAGGCATCTTTTTCAATTAACGCCCGATTCTGCGCATTAGCATTTTTATGTATCTATTAATCGATCCTGCTTTTCATCTCGCCGAATCAAGAAGCTGCGAGTATTTTTTTAGAAATTAGTTTTGAGTGCCGTCGAAAATTGCGTTTTCTGAGGACCTTTTCTGCATAATTGATAGAAGAAGATGTTACAGTGAGACAATGTTTGTTTAGTGTCGGAGAGAGAAGAATTGATCCTGCTTCCAGAACGATGACCCATATTATATATGGAGACACGGATAAATACACAAAATGTCGTGCCATTTCCACGATTTGTCGACTATTTTTCGCGTCCCCGATGCGCTAAAATGTCGGCGCATTTGTTTGCTCACGCGCGTTTGACCACTCGAGCCCGCACTTGCTCGATTGACCGCCTTTGGTCGTACAAGTTCCGGTTTGACCACTACATTTGAATATATGCTGGATCTGGATGACTCGGGCTTTTAAACTGGTCATGTTTCTTCCGCCGCTTAGCACTGACTAAAACTCGTTGCGATTGTGAAGTTTTCGTCTATGGGACACTTAGTATTCCGACAAACCAAAAATACCTGTGCTAATGTCGTTATTACAACTCGAACATGCTCATTTGAATATCAAAACGATGCAAATGTCTTGAAGGCGTTTTTAAGAAAATTAAATCTCCAATATGTTTCATTGCTATAAACCGAACATGTTCACTTAAATAGTGACATTGTAAATCTTGTCTACAACGTTTCGAACATGTTCGGAATTCTTTAATCAAACTCGAACATGTCCTATACGTCATTCCACACCGACATGTACCTTTTTCACTGAAAACCGATAAAAATACGTGTCACTTGTAAGGAGCGAACATTCCCAGAATTGCCTACCGTGGCAAACAGCGCGATCAATCTACATTCGTGGGCACTTGGACGCCACCACGGAATCCAGATAAATGTAACGCAACTTAACAAGTTGGCGAAATCGCGATGAATTTAACGAGCACTTTTAGTTGCGCGAAGTGTGTTTTATTGGGGAGTCCGGGGGGAGGGTGGAACAAAAGGCGCGGCGGAAACAAGATTGAAAATTAAATTCTGATGAACGCCGAGCGATAACTCGCGGTTGTATAAGGCGTCGAGGCTGGGGCAGGAATGTTGATTAGAAATCGATGGCAGTGCGCGCGAAACGGCGAATTTTGTTTCGGCGCCGCGTTTGCTTTACGATTGCGACAATCGCGACGCCACCATGACAAATTGCTCAACGATGACGACGCTGACTTGGAAAACAATTGATAAAAGTTTGCGTCAGTGCGTGATCTCGAGTCGTATCACATACCACGATTCATTTCGCGAAGCAACAACGCGCAACGAATTTCGAATTTCCCCGCGAAAAGTCGTGGTGACCTACTCCTCCTATAGATCGGTGTAATTGTATCGACGTGTTGGTCATTAGTTAGTAGAATTCGACTGGCATGTTTTTTCGTCGTCGTTGATCAACAGTGTTCGTTTAACACGTTTTTTTACTCATTTGTAGGTCAAGCTCGTTCAACATGTTTGTTTGGTCATTCAAGGTCAATAGAGTTCAAACGACATGTTCTTTGGTCATTACAGGTCAATAGTCTTTTATCCACATGTTTATTTGGTCATTGGGGGTCAATAATGGTTGTTAGACGTGTTTTGAAGGTCATTGAAGGTCACTGAAGGTCAAAAGTTTGTTAGACATGTTTTTCGGCCATTGAAAGCCAATAGCGTTCATTCGGCAGCTCTGTAGTCATGATGATTTGACAATGTTTAATCTAAATGTTTCTCTGGTCCAAACTCACACTTTCTCCTACCCTTCGGCTACCGGCGGGAAAATCTCGAGAAAAAATGCTGACCGATCGTGTGGCGCGATGAAATAGAGTTATCTCGCACGAAATACATCAAATCGACATCTTATTATCAGCGGTATTAGGCGATCGTGTGATAACGCGACACCTCGTTCGCATCGGGGTCCGCGAGGGGGCGTTCGGGCGCCCGTTCTGGCTTGTCCATAACAAATGAGCGCGCGGCGCGATGCCCGGCACGATTGCGCCGGAAACAATGGCAAAGAAAGGACGGCCCCGGATTCCAATTCAGTTATGATAGTAGCGCGATAAAAAGCGAACGGCCGGTGTTCACTTGTTGAAACTATCGCGATCCTGTTGGAAGACTGTTAACCTTGATTCGGGCCGGCCGATACGAATCAGCGCGGCGCTGCCGCTGCGGCATTATACGTCTCTCGCCGGCGATACCAATCTCGAATGCGAAAGCTGTCCTTTATTCCGCCGCGTCGGGAGCGCAAAAGGAGCGCCGGCCGCGTACGATTTTTGTCCGGTTTTAATGTCCGGATAATTTGCCACGGCTGTAACTCAGCGGTCCGCGACCAATTAGGACAAAAAGGAAGCCACCCCGCTATCGGCCCGATCGATATCGGCCTTGTTACCGAAGGCGCTATTGTTGCCCGACGCTAAACAGAGGGAGCCGCGAGACATGTTCAATTTTGAATGCAGCATTACGAACCAGCCAAATGTACGATATTACGCTGAACATGACCATATTCGCATTTCGAACATGTTGGTCATGACCATTATATTTAACTTTTTTATTTTGGTCATTGCCTAACATGTGACAATGTAAGATTATCATCAATAGGACATTTTCCTTCGAGGTGTTAGGGTGGCTTATGGATTTCTGTAATGTTTGTCAGACATGTTAGTTTGCGCATTGTATGCCAACAGCGTTTGATCGACGGTGTAATTTCAACATTTAACGACGCAAGTGCCTGATTGATTAAAAACGTACCACTCGTAAAATCCCAGAAATGCAAAATGTTGCTCATCGATCTCCACGCATTCCAAACCCGGACATGTCCATTACTCGCCCCGACGCCCATTCCTCTGGCTCGGACCCCTTTCATTGATCCTCCGGTGCTTAAACATATTTCTTTTAAATCGCGAGCCATCGCGTAACCGCGCCCGAATTCAATCGCACCCCATCGCAAAAACGTCCATTCAAGCGCCATCTGCATCATAAAACTTGCACAACACGGTTTTGCACCGGACACGCGCACTTTTTGCCGGCGTAAATTAGTGACAGGGACGAGTCGATTTTTTGCCGAGCGAGCGCGAAAAATAATAAGAACGTCATAATTCATAATGGATGACTGATGTTGTCCGGCGTTGGCTTGTAGAACACCGGCACCGGCGTGTAGATAGTATCGCAGTCGATTTAAAGCAGTTGAAATGACAGAGGGCTTTCGTGGAGTCATGCTCGCGCGCTCAATGGCGCTTTATTTCGAAGCGATCTCGAGTATATCGTTAGCTCAACGACAATAGTTAAAGACTCTCTTAATCGAGTATATCGGCCACATCGACACTGAGCGCTCCTTTTATCACGGCCAGGTGATTTCGTCCGACCTTGTTTCTGCTCTCGGTTTTCGAATTTCTCTCTGGTCACACCCCTGCCAATCCCTTATTGCGAAGCCGACGGTAGAAATGAAGAAAATAGATTTTTTTAACTACGGCTGAAACTTAATCTCGGCTGTTTATTCGGACGACAATTTTTCACCGCGGCAGCCGAGCAATTATACAATTTATACATTAAGCGTGTTACAGGGCAAATGATTTAGCGTAATTGGCTGCTAATTTGTATAATTTATTGCGTTTTAAAGCACTTGCGGTTTCGTTGTACAATTAGTAAGTAATTGTGTGCCATCGAGTCGTAATGTTTTTCCGCTAATTGAAATGACAAACATTGCGTCTCTCGACGTCTGCGTTCGTCGTGCCCATTTTCGATTCTCTGGTCAATTTCTCGTGACCTTTTTAGCGTTTTCCACATTTTAGGGTTCGTTGACCTTATTTGTTTACGTTTCGTATTTTTGTTTACCTTTAAGTAGGTTTTCTTGTTGATATTTACATTTTTGTTGACCCGACCTTATTTGTTTACGTTTCGTGTTTTTGTTTACTTTTCGATAGTTTCGATTATTGTTGTTTACATTTTTGTTCACCCGCGCCATTTCCGTTTGCTTATTTTCAGTAATAGCGCTTATTTGCAATCCTAATTAAAATTGCTATTTACGTCTACTCGCACGCTTTTCGATTATACTTTTCTTTGGCACTGACGTTTGCATCACATTTTTTCGCCTCTGCAATTTTCGCTCATAAATTCGTCCAATATTTTTTGCCATGGCGCATTTTCTGTTCATCCAATCTCGTAAAAATGCGCGCGTGCGCATTCGTCCGCGAATTAACCGGTCGATTTTGATTTCTCGTCCATTACTTTTTTAATTATTCAATTTTCCGTCCAATGAAAGCTTTATTGGCCCCGATCGAGTCGGCTCGCGTGTATCTGCATATTTTAATGTCACACTTTCGGGTCTAAAATTAATGCGTCGCGAAAAAGGCGCGCCTTCGGCATTTATTTAAACGTTATGCAAAATCCGCGCGCGCAAGCGAAACAAAGCGTTTTTGTATCCTGCGATTATCGGATTACAAACTTCGCCCGTAAAAAGTGACGATTTTTCGTAACAATTTTTTTCGCCACTTGTACCAGCAATTGTTCCGCCGCATCTTTTCGAGTGTTTCGAACGTGAAAAACGAGTAACATAACGAACATAATGAACATGTCAAATGACGAGTCCATACTAAAAATCCCGATAAAAAATTTCTCGGTATGAAAATATCCCGTGTGCAGTAAAAATATCTTATCTTTACTACATCTGCAGGATAACTTAATAAATTAAGACTGCTATGATTCTTTGTATTATCCCGATATGCCTTAAACAAAATAACAGAAAAATTCCATGTAAGGATATTTTTGGATGCATATACTACGGTCACCCAAAAAGATCTTAATTGAAAAAGATTTTTTGTTACGAACAACTGAAAATGTTTAACACGAATACAAGTTTTTGTGTGAAAAATTTTAATTTTCATATGTTCCGAAGAAACTACAGCGTATCGCGTTAGCGAACGGAACGTTTCGCGTCGAAACCCATCAATTAGAATTTTTTCGGGCGATGCGCCCGTATCACGTAATCAAATTTGACGGCCAAATGATGATTATTAACGCGGCAGCTGAGACTTAGTTTTACGCTCGCATGTCGGGCCGAACGCCACGTCCCCGTAATTCCCCGACGAAAGGCGCTTTTTAATCACGAAAAGAATTCCGTGGAAAGTACAAAAAAGGGATAGTAATAATGCAAATCCCATAATTACCCCGGCCGGACTAATGGTTGCTAGACCGGGGGAAAAAACATTTCACTTTCGAGGGGAATGGGAATCCCGAATATGAAGAATGCATGAAAGGAGGAACCTGACTGTGACGAATTCCTTGTAGCCTCGGGTCGAACGTCTTCGCAGTGACGTATTCGGGGGGCGACTTCTCTAGCGTTTTCGTTTAAACCAGCCATGAGGTGCGAAGGGAAATGTAAAAATTAAAATGTCCGTTTCGAAATTATCATGTCGAAACTGACGGTTTCGAATTACAATGTTCGACGTGAAACAGCAAAATTATGACGTTTGTGTGTTTTAAACGGTGACTTCACTGAATAAATAACGAAATGTCCTGAAACTCGGAGACATGTTTTTACAGTACATATTTTTCAGTACTTTTTGACAAAGTAACAGTTTGAATGTATTTTTTGACGATTAAAAAGATTTGTCACCCAGATACTACATGTTTAGAACACGTTCACGTCATATCGAACATGTTCGTAACATGTTTTATGTTAATAAAATACGAACATTTTACGCACTTTTGAGTCAATATGACTTCATATATCATTTTAGAACATGTTTTATTTAAGCCAAACATGTTCAGGTCATGTCAAACATGTTTGATTTAAACCAAACATGTTCGTGTCGAACATGTTTCGATATGAACATGTTTATTTTAAACCAAACTTGTTTAGGGCATGTCGAAAATGTTTGATTTAAGTCAAACAAGTTCACTCATTAAATCTTGGCTGTCGAAACGAAAAAATATCACTCGTACATGTGTCGTATGTCCACTAAACTTATCGTAACATGTTCAACATGTTCGCGTGAACATGTTTACTGGAAATGAGTTTGAAACGAGTTTGAACAGAGCAGGGTCGGTCGTCTCGCAAATGAATGAAATAAATTTTAATTGCTCAATGAAGTATCGGACGAGGCCTGCGAGGGGCAAAGCCCCGGGAATCACGGCGCTTTCGGTGCGCATAGAAATTCCGAGCGCGAAGCGCCCGGGAGCGGCCTGAATAAATAATAAAAACGCGCAGATCGTCCATTATTCCGCGCTCATCTCCCCTTTTACGGGCGTCCTCCCGTCTTGTCGGACGCGGCGAGGAAGCGCGCGCCGACCGAAAAGTGGGCATTTTTGCCCGACCCGGGGATCCGTCAATGGAACACCTGGCGCCCCCGGCACTTTGCCTACGACTTATGAAATTAGGGACCGAGAGCAGGAACGTGCTTAGGCGCGCCAAGGGCGCGCACTTTTTCGCCAACACGGGCAATTCAATTTCACTTTCGCGAGACTGTTCTCGCGAGTTTTTATCGACGCACTAGGGGTGTCGAGTTAGTTCATTCGATCATGGTTTAGTTTGTGTTATCAAATGAACATGACCGGAATTAAGAATATTTCAATTCAAAAACGTGGTTTGAGAAAGTAGATAATTATATAACGATGTCAAAATGCACGATTGTTTTCTTGTAAAAATGTTTTTTGGTATAGAAAACGTTTTAGTATATTGGTATATTGCTGTTTACATGTGTAGATGACATGTTTTTAAACATGTCATCTGAACGTACATAATCAAATAGTTTGTGATCGAACATGTCAGGTTAATATGTTTGAACATGTCCGCGTCCAGACACTCTCAAACATGTTCACATTCCAGTATATGTAATCATATACTGTATATGTATATTCGAACATGTTCACATTCAAATACATCCGATCATGATCATATATTCGAACATGTTTGCAATCAAATACATCGTGATCATACATTGGAACATGTTCACATTGAAATACATCCAATTGGAACATGTTCACATTTAAATAAATCAGGACATGATCATACATTCGAACATGTTCACATTTTTATAGATTATGATCATGTTCATTTCCAAATACATGGTAAACATGTTCATGCTAAAATATTTTCGAACATCTTCATACTTAAAGATTTCAAATCTGTTCTGGTCGTTACACAAACGATTCTGTAACAATGTTTTTGAAATTTTCTCCCTGCTTCTCGACGATCTTCCTAACTAACAAAATCGTGACATTTATCGACCCCCCTCTTGGACTGTTTTGTAACGGAAAAAACAAAGCCAATTTCTTTTTACACGAAAAAACCACAACCACGGACTCGATAGCCGTTATAATAATCGGTCGTGATTGCGCACAAATTTGATATTAAGTTGATTCCGTGCAACTGACACGAGATGGCGCTGCAAAGTGGGGCGGGCAAATTGCGTTTCGGCGCGGTTACGGCTCAATTCGGGCTAATCGTTTCGTTTTGTGTTATCGAGTCAGATAATATCTTTGCGTTCGCAGAGATATTTTCATAAGGCAGTCACATCGTGGCAATCAATATTCGCCTTATCGGATCTCACCTCGATGCAATCGGAATCAATTTATTTGCGGTCTCGCTTCAAAAATGCATTTCATCGCGATTTTTTGTATCGCGCGAACGATTTTTCTCTTCGCGCTTTCTTGTTTTTTTAGCGTTCGTCCTTCGGTAATTTCGATCGATCGTTAATCGTTTTTGCGGATTGAGGCGCGTTACAGGAGGAATTGGCGGTTGGTAAAAACGAAATTACGGCGGCCAATAAACGGTCGAATTGCGAAACAATTTTTTGCGCCGGAATTACTGCGAAATCTTCGAGTCATCGTCAAAAAAGTTTGAAAACGTGCAGACATTTTCGTTGCTCGATGGGAATCACTTCGAATGCCACGATCTGACCATGATTCGACGATATACCGTGCGATTTCAGGGTGAAGATGTGCGTATTGTGATTTAAATCGAGGTCTTTAGATATGGAGACGTCTAGATGGTAATTTTATAAACTATGATGATTTAATTTCAATGATCTTTGAATGATGCTTTAGGATTCAACTTCACCTTTTCATCTTCACTTTTTAAAAAATATGACCTTTTTATATCCGTGTCCCAAAATGTTCATCTCTTCATGTTTATTTCATCACAATCTTCACATCTTCATCTTTATTCTCTCCCAATCATCCCCTCTTCATCTTCATTCTTTTCCAAATCGTCACCTCTTCATCTCAATTTTCACCAAATCTTCACGTATTCATCTTCGCTACCTCCAAACACCTCTTCATATTTCTTCCTTTCAAATCTTCACCTCTTCATCTTTATTTTCCTAAATCGTACCTTATTATCTTCATATTTTCATCTAAATATCTTCACAATTTCGATAAATCTTCAGATCTTTATCTTCATTTCGATAAATCTTCAGCTCTTTATCTTCATTTCGATAAATCTTCCTATCTTCATCTTCATTTCGATCAATCTTCACTTCAATACTGAAGGGCTAACCTGAAAATCATTCTTCAATAAGAAATATCCTCAAATTAGAAACCAAAAAAAAGCTGATTCAACGATAAATAATTGAGGATTAGGTCCTGAAAACAAAGATGATCTCCCGAGCCGAAGCAGCGGGTAACGAACGAAATATGGCGGCCCGGCTGGAGGTCGTTATAGACTCTTGGAGGAATTAATGTTGCAGGCGGATTAAGGCATTGTTCGATCGTCGCTGTCGAAAACGCTGGGGTAATGCGTCGTGTTAAAAGGGTGCAAAGTTGGCCCAGTGCACCGTTGCCAAAGGGCTGCAAATGCGCGCCTAAGAAGCGACCTGTTTACGGCCGCAGTGGTTACACCAACTCCCCTTTCTAATAAGCCGGCGCGCCTCTTATCCCATTAAATGACTATCCCGCACTCGAAAATAATTTATAACGAATGCTCGGCTGCCGAAACAGGTCCTCTGAATGTAATTAATTGACAAAAAACACTGCGTCCGACCGTAATCCGCGAGGCATGACTGCGCATTTGTACATAACGTGGCGAAATTGAAGGTCGCACGTTAAGATGACGACGTGCTAACTGTTAGCGATGATGATGTGAAGAACCAGCTTTCGAGTGAAGATGCAAGGACTACACTGAAAAATGAAGATAAAAATGTGTATACATGTGTAGTTAAGAAAAAAGAGGTGAAGATTGATCGAAATGAAGATGAAGAACTGAAGATTTAACGAAATGAAAATCAAGATCTGAAGATTTATCGAAACGAAGATGAAGACCTGAAGATTTATGGAAATGAAGATGAAGACTTGAAGATTTATGGAAATGAAGATGAAAAGATGAAGATAATAAGGGACTATTTGAGAAAATGAAGATGAACAGTTGAAGATCTGAATGAAAGAAATATGAAGAGGTGTTTGGAGGTAGTGAAGTTGCAGAAATGAAGATTTGGTTAAAATGAAGATGAAGACGTGAAGATTTGGAATGAGTGAAGACGAAAATGTGGCGTTTTAGAGGAAATAACATTTATTTCCTCTAAAACACGTGAAGATTTGGAGGGATTAAAGACGAAAAAATGAAGATTTTGGGAAATGGATATAAAAGGTGATGTTTCATAAGAAGTGAAGATGAAGAGATGAAGTTTTGACAAATAAAAATGCAGTTTTAAGGAAATGCAAGCAAATGAAGATCAATACGCGAAGATACAGTGAAAACGATGAAGTTTTACGCTGATCTGATCGAAACTCGAAGACTCCAAATTCGACTTGGAACGTCCGAGGGTGAAGGTCGAAAGTTCACCTTACAGAGTGAAAAAATAGATTGTCGGTGGAACAAACAGTAGCGCGGCGTTCATTGATTACGCCGAGCGACTGAACGGGCCGATTTTTTATCGATAACGACTCGCGCCTTAATGAAATCAATTACTGCATCATGCCCGAATCACTTCATTAACGAATAAATGCCGTTTTTGTTACGACGGCTCGCACGGCAGATAAAAAAGTACGGCGCACCACGACGCCGATCGATGGTGCAATTAAATAATTACCGGCAAATGGACCAATTATAAATGCGGCAACAAATCATCGAAAAGGGAATGATTAATTGAATTGATGCGACGCGGGGCTACGTGTACCGGGGGCGCAGCGGATACGGTAAATAAAGAATTAGTGACGGCGAAAAAATGCGTTGCATGTGTAATCGAAAGATTAAAAACTCACGATTTGATGCACGCGAATGGCACTCGCAGATAAACGCCGCGCGTATGTAAAGCTGACGTGGTTACGTGGAAACAGCTTGTACCTAATAAAACGCGTTAATCGGACAAATTATAACGTCAATAAAATGTGATTTCACGGCGTAAATTATTTTTCCGCCAACTTTTCCGTCGGTCAACTGAACGCTTCGTGAAGAGTCGTGAAGATTTAGGGGTTTTTTAGGTTTATCTGAAAGTCATTAGATCGATAATCATGTGTGGTGAATTTCTTTGAAGTTTTGAAAGTGAAAAGTGAAGATTTCGGTAAACAGAAAGTGAAGAGTCGTGAAGAATCGTGAAGAATTAGGGGTTTTTGAGGTTTTTTGAAAGTCACAACATCGATAATCATGTGTGATGATTTTTTGAAGATTTGAAAGGGAAAAGTGAAGATTTCAGTACACAGAAAGTGAAGAATCGTGAAGAGTCGTGAAGATTTAGGGGTTATTGAGAATTATCTGAAAGTCTATAGATCGATAGTTATGTATGATGAATTTCTTTGAAGATTTGAAAGTGAAACGTGAAGATTTTCGTAAACAAAAAGTGAAGATTCGTGAAGAATCGTGAAGAATTAGGGTTTTTTTAGGTTTATCTGAAAGTCCTTAGATCGATAATCATGTATGATGAATTTCTTTTTCTTTGAAAGTGAAAAGTGAAGATGTCAGTAAACAGAAAGTGAAGAATCGCGAAGAGTCGTAATCGTTTAGAGATTTTGATTTAATTTTGAGTATGTGTATTGGAATATGTACGTATGGTAGGTTCATGTAAAGATTTTTTTAGTGAAGAGCGTTTGAAGAGGTGAACATTCAAAAGAAGAAAGTGGAAAAGAATTAATATCTTTTGAAATATGTGAAGACAGTGAAGCAATTCATTGTTTGACTCAGTACAAAATAAACACCATTATTGACTGAAAACGTGACGAAGTTTCAATTTGCCACGAACTTTCCGAGGTCATTTCACGCTGATGTTACAAAGATTGCAATTTGTCGTTGCAAACTTTTCAATGAAGACCACAAACCGAGTCCCACAATGTAACCAACGACAGTCCACTTATCTTGGTAGAAATGCGCATTTTCGACCGACAAAAGACCGTCTCCATTTTGCCATTTCGCGTCATTTATACCCGACTAATAAGTGCAGTGATTTAACGCAATTTGAAACACTGGTAACATAATATATACGAGTGTACAAATGCGCGTCGGCGCAACGCAGTTTTTGCTCTCTCAATAGGCGGCTCTCACGAGTCGAGACACTCCAGTAATTATTTTAACTGCTACTTGTGGACGTAAAGTGTATTTTAAAAAGAGGAAACGTCAGCGATTTTTCTTTCCCCGGCGGCCCCTCAGCCCCTTTCCCTCCGATTTCGCCGATTTTTTATCCCGTCGCTTCGCGCGCTTTTTTTTCGCCCGCCGTTATTATTATTTTTCGTTCATTCGGTGGTGACTGTTTTGACAAAGTGTACTGAAACTTTGCCATCCTATTTTTTAACAAACCAAAGTGGACCGACGACAGCGCATCCCGGCGATTTTTATATTTTATTTCGTTCATTTATTTATTATTGCAGCAACATTTTTGTTTCGTCCCAGGAAGTTGGCCGAGTGATGAAAGCTCGGAGTCGCTTTGCGAAATTTAATTTCAAACGTTGAAACGGAACGATTACCGCACAGAAATACGTCCGCTCGCGAAACTTTCACGAATTTGTTGTTGTGCTATCTTCATATTTAAGGATGGTTTATCTCTAATTTAGAGTGCGTATTTTAATGGTGAAACGACATTCGTATGTTTCCTTTATTGTCATTAATTTTACATCTTCAAATTAGGTGAATCTTCATATTTCTTACCGAGCTCAGTATCTTCATTCGTATCTTCAGTCATTAAAATACTCAACTAATATCCCCAAATTTGTGTCTTAATGGCTACGTATAGCATTTTCACAATTAATTTCCATCTTCCAATATTTCCCTTCATGAAGAACGCTTTCATCTTCACAATCTTCATTTTTGTCTACAATCTTTCAATCCCCAAATGTTCAATCTAATTGCGAAAATAAAAAAATTTCACATGAAGCTCTTCATCTTTAATAAAATTTTTCAAAATCGAACATTCTCCTAGGATATTTACATCAAAAACTTAATCTTCACCAAACGCTCTTCACCTTTTCATAACTCTAAAACATCGCAATCAGTCAAAATTTGCATCGTCAGATCCGCCGAACAGTTTGCGACCCAGAAATCAGCGGACTGTCGTATTTATCCGCCGTTTACCGACTGTTTTCGCCCGTCTAATCCGTTTTGCTGCGCGAACGAGGAAAAAAGTTGGCCTCCCCGGCTAATTCGCCGACAACGGACGGGCGTCAAAACAACAATTAGCTGATGCGCGCGAAAACAGGTGAAACGCCTCGTGAAGTGGCGCGCCGGCCAACTTCACTTAATCAAGATATTAGGTTCGTTAAGCTAATTTAATAAGTGCTTATTCTTAGTCCGCCCACGAGAGGGCGCGCGCGCTCGCGAGCGCCCCCTGGCGGCGCGCCGGCGGATTAGACGAGGGGCGCCTTTCCTTCCGCCCAAAAATTGGCAATATCCGTTCGAATCCTTATTTCGCGTCTTACCGGCGCGGGCTTTTCTTGCGCTTTATTGAAAGCTCGAGGAAACGCGCCGAGTCAGTCGGGATCGCGCAAATAACGGCGCGACTCGATCGCCGGTTTAATTGTCGGCCGGATTCGTTAGAACTGTGAAGAGGTGGGTGCGAAGGTGAAGATTGAGGTGGAAATTTCATTTAACTTGAAGTGAGAAAATCGATATCTTTCGGGGAGGTGGGACTGTATTTTCAAGGATGGTCTTCAATGTTTGGTTGTGATCTTCACGGTTCACAATACTTAATAAATATGTAATTTCTTTTGAAAAACTTTAGCTCTTCACAGGTTACGTTTGATACCTTTGACGAGGTGTCCTTATTTCTTCACGTCTTTACCTTTTCAATTTCCTTAATATCTTCACATTATTATCACCTCTTCACATTATCTTTGTCTGTTTCTCTTCACACGAAAACTGTCATTTCGTTACTTCTTTATGCAAAAATTGATTTTGTGACGTTTCACCCTTTTCATCTCTTCACGTCAAAATCTCCATTTTCCGAACGCACTGTTATCGTTAAACAGTCGTCGTCTAGGAAGTTCCATCGAAACTTGACATCGCAATCTCGTCGTGAAATCGCGACCATCCGAAACCGTCGTTCCCGGCCGCCCCTTCCTCCCACCCGCGTCCGCCTCGGATCGCGATCCTCAATAAAACACTTTTATCACTTATTGTACGCAAATTTCGCGCCACGAAAGAATCGACCACGTGGGAAGTTACGCCGGTCGCACGTCATAAATAGCCGTGACTCAAAAGTCCCGGGCTCAAAACGCCCGAGTCATAATTCACGCGGCTTGATAATACGATCGCGAAATCGAAAAGTCGATGGAATATTAACGGTAATGGCGCTCGCCGTCTCGTCGATTATAAATAACCCGCGCGATTCGCCGGGCAAAAAGCGCGCCATTCTCGGCGTCTAATTGACGCTGATACCGGGGCAAATTTCGGCCAACGTTGACGGCAAATAAAACAATCACATTTCGCCGGAACGCGTGCGCAATTATTCAAGCGGAATTGTAATTTATATGCCGCCGGGCTCAATGTGGATTGTTTATTATTTAGCGCGGAATTGCCGTGTACAACAGGCTAAAGCCTGTAATCAGCTTTAGATAGGTTTTTTAGTCGTTGCGAAGTCTTACTTAAGTGCTATGTAAGTCACAGGCTTAGTGGAAAAATGTGGACTGGCTGTTCGGATTTTTCACGGGAAGCGGCAGACGGAATCGAGTTTGTCGGAAGGAATAGGTTTTTTTAAAGACCGCAAAACATTTTGATTGACCAGGGAATTTTGTTAGTTTCGTTAGTTTCGTTAGTTTTGTTAGTTTTGTTAGTTTTGTTAGT
>JABFPB010000700.1:0-33157 GCA_022817645.1 Ceratoteleas bidentatus
CCCCCCCCCCCCCCGCCCCCCCCCCCCCCCCCCCCCCCCCCCCGCGCCGCGCCCCGGGCCCCACGCCCCCCGGGCCACGTTTGCCGTGGGTTCTCGGGAGCGGGGGGGCAGGAGGGGGAGGTTCCCGCGAGTTTCGAAGTTGTAGTTTATGAATTTATAGCGGCAGAAAGCAGCAGCCCGAGCCGTTGCTAAAGGCAACTGAGTTATGCGCAGCCCGGTTTATTCCGTCTCATCCCGGAGATTTTCCGCGTTCGAATTCCGGGACGGAGTTAAGGGCGGGTTTTCGCGCCCCGTTAACGCCGTCAAAAACGCGGCGGAGTGTCGCTTCGAAAAGTGCCGCGCTAACGGTGGCATTACGCTTGCAGAGGGTGGGATGAAGTTTAAGGTAGTGTGGCAGTCACAGTCGCTAGTCAAAAGACAAACTAGTGGAATGAGATACAATCGTTTAAAAAATTATACAAAGTTTAAATTATAAAATTATAAAGGTTAAATTAGATAAAGTTTAAAAAAATTAATTCTAATAATTTCCTGTGTAAACATCTTTTATAGGTGCCATATGTATCGCATATAAGTCACATATATAGTTCGTATTTTCATTTAGGTGGCCATATAAGCGACCTATATCCGACATATATGTGACACATATACCCCATATGTGGCATGTATGTGACACATACCACAAAAGTAGCATATATGTGAACTGTACCACATATGTGGCATGTATGTGATATGTACCACATATGTAGAATTAATGTGACACATACCACATATTTGGCATGGTATGTGACACGTACCACATTTGTGGCATGTACGTAATTTATACCACATATATGGCATGGTATGTGACATGTACCTCATATGTGGCAGGTATGTAACATATACCACATATGCGACATATATGCCGCATCTGTCATATATATATGTTATATATGTTTTTGCAACACTTAAATGTTTTCATAGATGGCATATATGCAATATATACGTCCCCTATATAAAATGTGTATATGGGTTCTTAAAGGAACAACTGAAACACTTTGATTGTTGATGATTTCAAATATTAATCAACTAGATTTGTTTGGGTCGATTTGTCGATTTATTCATTTGTCGATAATAAACGACAAACTCGAATTTCGAAAAAAAGTTCGCCTCTATCATTACTCCGGAGGATCGTAGAGAAAAAGATGGGCGAATCCTTGAAAATGTGCCAGTTTCGTCGATTATTCAAGGTGGTTTCGAAATAATTGATCTTGACGATAATCGCGCGATTAAAGGTTTGGTAAAGTTTCGCTTGCTTAAGAGAAAATGTCGCAACGGCGATTTGTCCGGCGGAGTTATGGCTTGGGTGTAATTCCCGCGAGTGTCAATTTTCTTGTCAATTTTTTTTCGCGCTGAAAGTACTTTTTAAAAACGTTTTCAGACAGTTATAGGTATGATTCGAGAAGTTCGAATCGAGAAAGAATCATAATCGTCGTCGGTATCGTCGGCGATCGCCGAATCGACAAAACCGTTTCGTCACTTCTGGTCCAAAAAGCCGTGATATAACGAGCGCCGCAATAAAAACTTGCAACAGACGCGGTTACTTCATACGTAGCCTTAAATAAAATTTTTTGCTATACCTGAAATAGACGTCGGACACGTTTTTCAAATACGCTCGAGTCTTTTTCGTTAATCCCATTATGAAATACACGTGCTGGAGCTGTGTTATACTGAGCACAAAGTTTGGAGGTTTTAAAATCTCGTTTGATGTTGCCAAGTTGTTACGATTGATCGAATGTTTTCAAATGTTGTTCTCCAATTTTGTTTGCAACTGTTTGCATCGTATCGGAGGTTTTATCGGCTTTCGGTTATCCGTCGATCAATTTGTTTTGCGAAACATTTTATCTCTTAGTTTTTCTGATATTTTCAGGGGTTCATTGTTTTTGCAATTCGGCGTCGATGCGTTGATTGTTACAACAAATTTATCACAAACTATTGTTTATCTCGATTTGTTTCGTTGGAGTTACTTTTTCGTTGTAACGTTTGTCTTTAATGTATTCGAGATATTTAATCGCATTTAGTTACTGATGTCACGTCATATTTTTTTTCTTTGGCGCAACCTTTCTATTTTCATCGGTCATGTTTTCTAATATCAATCATCTCATTCGCCTGGAAAAAAGGTTTATCGTTTATCTGAGAAATTGATTAATTTTTATTTTCGCTTAACGAATTTCACTCAGTGAGAACTAACTGTAAAAAATATTAGTTAATTTTTCTTATTAGTATTTGAATCGTCGGTATGCTGACATTGTTTTTATCAGTATATATAGATAACACTTTTTATGTCCAACACTGAACATGAATTAAAATCGTGTAAGAAAAAATAACATTACGTAACTTTTAGTCGAAAATAATGTTTAACACACTTTTATGCAGTTCTACAACTAACTTAAACATATTTTTGTCATTTCCATTCTTTTACAAAAACACTTGGGACCATATAATTGGCATAATAAATGTGTTTGAATAAAAAATAATGTGACGCTTTGATATTGCACTTCCCTACAAAACTAGTCGAATCCCTGCAAAAACTAGTCAATTTCATTAAATATCCCACAATATCCCACGAGTTTGTCATAAAAAGCACTCAGGTCAGCCTATAAGCGATTTCCTAGGAGTTTCCAAACTCCCACCCCACCCACCCTATCAAACTTCAAACTTCAATAATCGACCACCGCCTCCGACAACATAATAACAACCTTAATTACAACTTCTTCATCGAGCACGTGCGCCCGCTCCTAACGAGAATCGTCGAGATCGCGGAACCCTGACCTAAGCGTCCTGGCAGCGCAAAAATAATCGCCGCGTGTGCGAAACGCCGTCGCTCGACTCGCAATCCGAAACACCGGGCAAGGTTGGACGAGCGCACAGGAACTGGTGTAACTGCATCCTAATGCACCCGACGCCCGCGGATCGCGGGTATTTCGTTTCCCGCGAACCCGACACACGAGTTTCAGTTACACCCGCGGGGGGAGGGGAAACGCGGAGGGGGGGTCAGCTCGGTGTCGCACGTACGCGTCACACTTTTTGCGCTTATCGGCCGGTGTTGGTGTTGGCCGCAGATTCACTTCAGTCACGCTCGCCGACGACGCCTTCGACGCGACTCGTGGCGCCCAACGTGGGCCACGCAGCGTGTCTCCGGCGAGCGCGCGCGGCGCCGATGATTATTGTCATTTGGGTGGAAATCCGTTTGCGGCAAGTCGGCGTTTTCGTAATGGGAAAGGTAGATCCGGCGATCGAACAGTTGCCGACATGATCGGTCGTTTGGCCGTAAATGAAAATCTCGGTAAAAATGACAAAATTTGGCACTTGTGCAGAAAGATGGTACCTCTTTTGTCTGAGGCAATATCAAACATTGGTCTAGCAGAGTTTTCCTTATTCTGCACAGAAGACTCCGAGACTGAATATTAAAAAAACAAAGTTTCAAAACAATAATTATTGACAGTTTTTTAATTTCATTAATGGGCAAAGAAATTCAGTTGTGGATTGAGTCAGTTTCGAATTAGTTCTACTTTTTTTGTTCAGTCGTTTATTTTGCTAACATGTTTGCTGGTAAAAATAAGATAATATTGTTTAACCCTCAGGGATTTTTTAGTATTGTAAAATAGTTCAAAATCACTATTTATATTCTGAAAACATTCGTAACTGATTGTTTAGTGGAAGAATAATAAATTAACCGAAATACCAATATTTTCATTAATGTCGTGATGATTATACCTGCATTACTGATACAAAGTGTTGAAAACAACGTGAACAATTTTTAATATATAGTTTTGCACATTTAGGTCAGTCGAGTTATATTGAAAAAATAACATTTTCTTGAGAAAATTTAGGTGGCAACTGAAAAATGTTAAAAACGATTAATTAATATGATAATGAATGAATTACGTAAATCAGGTTTATCTTAGTTAGGACTAATTATTAGATTAATCAACTAAGTAAATAAATTACGGGTAAAGTGAAATCAATTTTAGATGGACGACATTTTGGTAATTGTCGTACAATTTTTATGATCCAAGAAAGATTTTTGTACTTATACTGAGGATAATTATTCTGAACTTCAACTCCAATACATTCATTAATTACAAAAGCGACTTTTATGTGAATAATATAATTTGTGGTAGAAATATTTAAATTGATATAAACGAACCAACTTTGTTATAAAAGAATGTACGAGGCAAAAATATAATATTTATTCTATTGCATAATATTATTACGCGGAAGAAAAATAAAAAGACGTATCGCACGAACTTAATTTTAAACAAATTGTTTGTTTGTACTTTGTTAACTAAGATAAAATATGTACTTTGTCCATATTTCGGATACTTAGTATCTTTTTTCTTTTATATTGAGTCGTTCGAAAATTTTCAGAACAATTTCAGAGTTATTGAGATTTGTTTTATTTTCTATGAGAATGAATTCTTTTTCATAAATAATAAAGTGTTACTATCTATATTTACTTCTGAATCGCTATATTTTTCATCCCAATCTTAATATTTTTAAATATTTAGACATAGACCACAAGTTTTCCAGATTGCATTGTATTCCTTCTATCTCGAGAATTCGAGATAGAAGGAATAAGTTTAAAGTCAAACTGAAAAACAAATTGAATAAAAATGACTGCTCTCGGTGCCTTTTCGTGCTTGTTTCTT
The DNA here is from genome assembly GCA_022817645.1 of Ceratoteleas bidentatus. Taxonomy (NCBI): domain Eukaryota; kingdom Metazoa; phylum Arthropoda; class Insecta; order Hymenoptera; family Scelionidae; genus Ceratoteleas; species Ceratoteleas bidentatus. Next base: position 4,689 of record JABFPB010000700.1, read on the forward strand.
AATTTCATTATACTTATTCAATTTCATTTGTTCAACACGATTTGGCAATGTTTGTTCGACAATCGACGCGCTCTTTATCGGTTCTGCACGAAAGTCGCCTACTAATTTTAATTTAATAACCTTCTTTCACTCATCGCCAGGTCGAATTAGCCTCAGACATTATTTTCGTTTGAACATCTTTATTTAATCGTTACAATTTCATAACAATCCGCGCGTTATACATTTTAATTAACACGAAAGCACCGGTTATAATTTATCTTTGCTTTCATTCACCGTCTCCGTTGCGTAACACCCGATGTTTTTCCCGCGCGTAAACCAACGCGAGAAAAAGCGCGACTAAAATTTATCTTGCCTTTGGCACTAGGTTTATTGACGTCGGACCAGGACGATTGGTCCAGGAAAATTCCCTGTTGCAAATAGTTAAAATTTTATTAAATAGATTGTTTGGCGGAGTCACCAATTTGATTATCAAAATTTTACTCGAGAGTTGATCGAAAGTGGAAAGTTTGCAATCGAGATTCGCGATTCAGACATTCCACTGACTGGTTAAATGAAAAGACCACTTTTCAGTCATTTTTCATTGTTTTGTAATTATTTTTATTTTTTCATTTTTTTCATTTTTATCAATTTATTTAATTCAGTTTTTTTGAAACAAAAATTTATGGGTCATTTTTCAATCACATTATCATTAAAATTTTTTTTGTAATAAGACTGCCAAGTCTTTATCAGTGGATAGATGTTAGATCATAAAACTTAACAACATTTGATCATTTTGATAAAAACTTATCAACTTTTGAAAATCTATAATTGCTGTAGTCTTTGTTTTACTAGCAAAATCCAATCGTGATTTCAACACTTTAATTTTAATTTGTCTCACTGGAGTTGTGTGAATTACTGAACTTTTATCTTTTTGTATCTTGAATCCTAATATGTAATTTTCATAATTTGATCATTTTTAGCAGCATTTCCTCCTGAAATTGTGTTCCGTAGTGCAGTTTGCCGTTTAAAACAATAAATAAAACACTCTAAACTTTTGTTTACTGATAAAATTATCAAATGAAAGGCTCATTTTTTGTCATTTTATTTTCTTATCTTCCATTTCGAGTGATGAAATTTAAGAAAGTCTTGACATAAAATTATTTCGTACCAGATGTGAAAAGAATGTCACACTTCTAGTAATTTTATCACAGATTTCTCTGACATTGTTTGTATAGATAAAATTATCGAATAAAAAAAGATCCAAAAGATTTTTGCTATTCAATTCCAATAGAATCTCATCTCTCTTACGAATTGGAAAACCACTCTAGACGAACAAACTGATAAAAAACTGACAAAATGACAAAAAATTAGGAAAACTGACAAAAAATTAGAAAAACTGACAGAATGACGAACAGTTAGAAAAACTCCAAATCTAACTAACGAAACTGCGTACGGAACAAACAACCAAAAGAGCGAAACGCCACCCCTCTTCATCTTTCCGCGATTCATCGCAATAAAACATTAAGCCTCCCCAAAACTCCATCATTCGACTCCTCAAAACGCCACTCTTCCCAGCCCATCATCCCCGAGTGCCCCTCGATGATGCACCACATCTCACACTTCCCACTCTGTTTCCAAAAACCCAACCGCAACCCCCTCGTCATCCTCATTCCCGACACGCCGCTCCGACGTAAAATCGAATTTTATTTGCCCTGTCATTATCCGGCCTCCACTTCCCCGGGCACTTCCCAAAATCGCCGAACCACCTCGTCATCCTCAGCCCGGCACCCATAATCGAAATTCTCCGTGCGACTGATCGTTGAATCACCGCGCAAAGTAATTCGTAAGTGGCACCGTCCGTAATCCGACTCCGCCGCTATTATCTTACGCCCACCGCGGTCGTCCCGGAAATAGGGATCACGTCGCCGTGTTCCTGGCGCTACGTGGCACCAGGCTAAATCGGCGCTGAAAATTCACCACGTGGCGACTCGCGAGCCAGAACCTGACTCGCCAGCCAATAATCGCGCGATTTCGTGTCATTAACCCCTGGGTCACGTGGAACCCCGAAAAACCGACGGGGAAGCCCCGGACACCTTTTCTGCTGAAACAAAGCGATTGCAAGTGCAGTTTCCAGCGCTTTGTCCGGTCGACCCTTCTGCTTTCCTCTCTTTCGACATCCGAGCCCCGGCATTATCCCGGCCGAGAAGGCACCTGCTATTAAGGACATTTCAGAATCCATCACAAATTACTGTGGTTACAGTTGCGGTGCATTTTCCCGATGCTAATACGAAAGTTTGTGCAACACGTCCGCGCGCCGTGAAAAGAATAACAAAAAGGGAAAGTATCCGTGAAACTCGAAACGTTGTTGCCGGGAGTGTCAACAAGATACATTTCCTGCCCGTTTTATCGTTTCGACGGAAATTTGATTAAAATTGAATTATGAAGGTTGGAAGTCGTTGTACTTTGATGGTGGAAAGTCTCGGTAAATGATCTTGGATGTTTGGAAACAGTTGTCTGTATAGAAAGAGTTTTCAGACAAAAAGATACCATTCAGGTGCTTGCGATTTTATCTATTTTTGTCACTTTTAGTCACTGAATTCTAAATTAAATTTCGACCTAAAATTCTCATCGAAAAACGATTGAACTACTTGTGTTTTTATCTATTTTTGTCACTTTTGATCTCTGAATTATGAATTAAATTTTTATCTAAAATTCTCGCCGAAAAAACTCAACTACTTATAAAATTTTGTCTATTTTTATCACTTTTGATCACAGAATTCTGAATTAAATTTCTACCTAAAATTTTCACCGAAAAATCTCAACTTCTGGTATTTATATCTATTTTTATCACTTTTGATCACTGAAGTCAGAAACCTTACTCACCGAATTCTAAAAGTCCAAAATTTCTATCAGCTACTTCCAATTTTTCACGCAATCAGTGATAAAATTCTGATAGAAAACAGGAAACAAAAGAGTCGAAAATTTTATCGCGTGCGCTACTGTGGACGCGAATCGTTGGATATTTGCCGAGCAAACGCGGCACGAAATCTAACAGTAGTGTATAATGAGAGTGATATTTTTTTGGGAATATTTATTTGGAAACGCAACGCCGGTGTGGCAGGTGTGTCTGCCCGGCCGCAGCTACGAGCAAACATATTAATTATTTGCCCGACGTCACACGCCAATACTCCCGGCGACGGATTATTATCATACGGACGAAATGCGACATACTTCAGCTCGACGAGTCGACGAGAATAAAACGCGACCGGGGACCGCGCGCGCAAATTGTTTCAGGTGTTCTATCTTCTGGCAACGGGTTTTATCTTTCTCGTGCGACCAATCCCCGAGTCATCGTCGTTTTTATCATCGTCCCTTTTTTGGTGAAAGGCTTCAACCACAGTTTAAGACAGTTTATCAGTTTCGTTGATCGGATGGATTAGAATTTATTCGATTAGGCAATTAGACTGGAAAGCAAGAGTGAAACTGTCATTTTATTATTTTTCATCATTTTGTTGTCATTTCGTTGTTGAAGCATTTTGAATCATAGAAATATAATATCATACACAGAGAAGTATTATTTTATTTCGTATTGTCGAATTATTTTATCAATTTTATCAAATCAAAGCAATATATCCAAATTATACAGTCAATTTCATCAATTCTATCACTAATATTTTTTAATTTTCCTTGATTCAGATCACAAACAAACCTTAAACCATTGAAAAATGATCAAATCAGTTTTATTTTCAATTACTTTTTAAAATTTTGTTCAGTTCTATCACTAACTTTTTTCAGATACAGTTGTACTTTGTAAAAACAAACAAAGTCCTACCGAAAAAGTGATAAAAATTACTAAAAAGGAGGATGGGGGTTTGTCATTTTATCATTTTTCACTCGACAGATCGATATTTATAAACCGATATTTTGTCATTCGATGCATTGATGTTCGATTTTTTCTTCATCGATGTTTTTGTTAAAACATCGTTTCTAGAACGTCGATGTTTGAAAACATTCAGTTTTCTTTCATACGTTGCTCATGTAATGGATCCCGTTTTTCGGTTATCGTCGTAATAACGTCTCACTTCGCGATAATGATCGCGATGCAAAATAAAGTCCGTCAGCGCGGAATTATCATAAGAATGAGGTCAGGGAATTATCGTCTTTGTGTCATCGGAGATGCGCTCTCGGTGAAAAATTGCCGCGGCGCGCGGTCATTTTCGTGCGATCCGCAATATATCAAAATATTTCAATGTTCCGCCGGGAATCCCGCATTTAAATAAAACATGACGGGACCCCGCGCACCAAGTGTAAGACGGCCTTTGTGCCGCTCGGTGGCTCATCTCCGTCATCGGACAACCGCTACGAATTCGAGCCATTAACGGTCGCATTCAATTTCCACGGGATCGACAAAAGCGACGAATTACGAATTCAAATCCCCGGCACGTGTATCATACAAACTCAAATTTCGCCGGGCCCGATCCACCTGACGCTGTCACACGAATTTCTCGGGCGGACTGAATTTTAATCAATTAGACGCCACTTTTCGGCTCCCCCGAGATCGTTGTTTTTCATATTATAAGTCGCGCTGAAATCGAACGGTACTTGGGTAGTGTCCTCGGTAGTTTTTTTGGAGGGTTCGAACCTCCTTTTTGGACGGAATTTACGAGTGTAGTTTTTGCTGGTTGTAGTCAGGTGGTGTTTGTGAGGCAGTTTCATTCACAGTTTTTTGTCACTCTGAAATTTGTCGTTGTTTGTCGTTTTTATTGGCAGTTGAAATCACCGGAAGAAGGAAGGTTTTTGAATTCGTAATTAGGTGTTTGATGTCGTTTGGGTTGAGAAGTTGTTGGAAGTTTGGTGACTCGGAATTTCGTCTTTATTTTTTGGGAATGATCAATATTTTTTTAGGAACTTAGAGTTGTATCATTTCTCCAAAATTCTTATTAAAGTTTCGTATTTTTAACCTATAAATTGTATGTTAATTTGTTTTATGAGATGATAAGAATTATCTTTTATGACTCAATTCTGGACCAGTTGATTTTGAGACAAGTTCCTTATGGCTTTCATTTCTCATCTTGCTATCTCTAATTACATTTCCTGATTAAAAGATGTAATTTATTTCTCTTTGACATTTTTATTCAATTTCAAAATTTGCAAGTAATTTTAATTCTCAAAATTTTGTTTTCATTTCTAGAACCTTGAAAATGATCTCAAATGTTTCCATGTTCTCAATTGTCTTCCTGAGAAAAAAATTGTTGAGACGTTTACATTCATTTTAAACACAGAACTACACACACACAAAAATTTGTCATCACATTTCTCCACCTTAACATCCCTTTACAACCGAAACACTCGTTTTCGACTAATCTCCGCTCAACTTTCATTTCGTCGTAAAAAAGTCGCTCCAATTTCCAGTGCCCCGTCCGTTTCTCTAATCAGCCGACTTGGTCCGAGGAGAGGGGGAGGGGGGTCGGCCAGAACAAGCTCATATTCGTGTCATCGGTTGTCTTTCGCAGCGAAAGAATGCGGCCTACGGCGCGCATTGTCATTGTAATTCGGTGCTTATGATTTATTTTATGGGACCGCAGCATTAAACGCTTTTTTCTCCTGCTAAGTAGCCGGCCCCTCAGTCGCCGGACCCTCGTGACTTTTGTTGCGACGACACGTTTTACATATATAACGCTTATTTCCGTCGCGCGAATTGCCGAGCCCGCGAAACCGTCGCACTTCATCTTGTCTCCCCCCCTTCCCCGACGAATAATCTGTCGCTCGTAAAAACAACTGCAGCTACCGCAAATGGCCCTCGCGCGGGGTACGATCCGAAATGGCAAAACTCCTGATAAGGGCAATGTTTAAGGGACACCGAAGCACGAGAGAAAATCTCGACTTCCATGCATTTCTTTAGTTGATTGGATATGAATTTAGTTGATCGATGTTTATTCAAATTTGGTCCAAAATTTGGAAATTTTTAAGGGGCCACATAAGTGAAAATGCTATTTTAGATCATCATCTTAGATCATTTTTATTTTAGATCAATCGATTTTTGTAATTGCTTTGGTTTTGAGATAGATTGGTTGATACTCTGAAGATATGCAACCAGAATTACAGTAAAACTAAATTGATAAAAATACATTTTCAATTTTTCAAAATAATACAAATTCTTGAATTAGACATTTCCAAAATAGCTAAACTTTTATCGAATTTTTGAGAATTAATAAAACCAATACATTCTTATTAATTAATTTTTTTATTTTTTGTTTGATAATGACAGTTAATGTGTCTATTTATTAGCTTTTCGCAGAATGTAGGTTAATTATCATATTTCCAACTTTTCTCTATCTTTTGGAGCCACAAAGTAGCTTTTGGCTGATGAAAATGATTTGCAATTTTAACGCATTTTTATCGGCGCGCCGAAATAATTATGCCGCGATACGTCATAATTATTTTGAACTTGTGCAAACGGCCGCAGGAACAATTGTGATAATAGCGGGTGTTTGTGTGCGGAGCGGTTTTGTTGTTCCTTCGCAATAAGTGAGACGTAATTTTGTAGCTTCTTGTGTCAACTGGCCGAAGTGCACCGGCGACTGGTGGGGGCGGTTCTGTAGCTTGTCGCTTTTGTCTGGAAAATGGAAAGGTCAGGGCGGCACGCAGTCAGGTGCTTTTGACGCTGGGAGAATCAATTTGGGAGAAAACATTTTGCGTTTCGGTTTTTTTTGTTCTGCCGGTTTGACTGATTTGGGTGTCAGATACACCCGAAAAGTCACGTTTCGAGAAAATTTGACAAAAGACTTAGTGCGAGTGTTTCAAATTCTGACTAATTATGTTTTTGTTTCATTTTTTCGGTAGTTTTCCGACGGAGAAGAAAGAGGCGTTTATTGGAGACGTAATAAATTATTTTTATTTTGAAATTAATACGAGTTGAGTTCGGTTCATTTAGTAGCAGGTGAATTATGGTAAATGCCCTGATAGTAGAAAATACTTATGTCGGAAAATAATTCTATGCATGTTTTCGATGAGTTGTTTTGGTCCCTTCTTAAGTTTTTTCTTATCTACAGAAACAAAACAAAAGAAAAAAAGAACTAATTTTCAAACACTGACATCCTTGGCGATTGTTCTATATTATTAACTAATTATTATTAAACAAATGTTGTTGCTTATCAAAAAAATAAAAAAATTATATTGAATATTAATAAACTAAAAACACACACTTACTATTAAATTTTGGAAAATTTGTTTATTCTAATACACATAATTATTAATCATAATGACTTATTTTGCTACTTTATGTTTTTACATAGAAAATTTATTTATTAAAATTTCAATTATTCCGAATTAAATTTTATCAATAAAATTGGATTATCATTAGTTAGGTCGGTAAACCAACATCCCGATAGTATACATTGGTATCATACTTCAGAAACAGTGTTTCGGAGGCAGGGGTTCAATTCCATCCTTCAACCAAGCTGATTTTACGAAGAAAACATCCTTTTATAACACACTTAAATTGAATTCCAATACTAAGTTTATAATTTAAAAATTACAAGCTTACGAAAACCAAGAATGTTTACTTAAGTTTTGGATGATGTTTCAAATTCGAAGGCAGAAGTTCGATTCCCGGTTTCAACCAATCTTTCTTACAAGTACAAAAAATGAAATCATTAATACTCCAAACCAAATAGATTCCAAATGTAAAGTTTACAATTTAAATCATATAACCTCCCCAAAAACTACAATTCTTATGTAGTCGAAGCTTCGAATTCGAAGGCAGGGGTTCAATTCCCCGTATCGACAAAACAGTTTTTGCTATAAAAACTTCACAATTAATAGATCAAATATAATTTAATATCTGATGCTAATGTTACAATTTAAAATCTTTAACCTCACGAAAAACCACAATTTTATTTGGCTTTCTGGTCGATCGAATTTAATTAACTCCCGGCGGACTTTGGCGAAAGACGTCAAAGGCGGGCTGAACTGGGGCGTTTCATCGAAGTTCCGGTAATTTTAAAATGCGATTTTGCGCCGCTGCGTGAAACGGCGAAGCACCTCGCATGGCGCCTGTGTCACAGGTTCCGTGAAGAACTGCCTCGCAAAGACGGTTCTCCAAGTGATCTCATTGTTCTTCCAGCACAAAAGCCACTGCGATCAAAGAGCGCCAAAGTCGTCGCTGGCGGGCATCGCTCGTCGCAATATTAGCTTTTAAAGGGACCGTGACGTAGCGACGAACCGCTAGCGATGATTAGTTAATATTGTGCGTCGATAAGCGTTGATTTTAATACGATTAGGGTGATTTGTTAATTAAGGGGACTTTATCGGAGCCGCTCGAATAGCGCGACAAAGGCCATTTGCCGTTGTATCGATTTTCGAAAACACTTTCGAAATTTCGATGCCAAAATTACGAATTAATGTCTGCAAAATTTACTGTTGAAGAAAACGAAAAGAAAAATTCAAGAATTTGAAATCTGAAAAATTTTATGGATTGAACTTCAGATGAAAGAAAATTCAAAATTTTAATCCTTCTTCACTGCAAGAATCTAAAGATTCAGTATTTTAAATTTTGAAAAATGTGTAAATTTCCAACTTAAAACATTGACTTTGCAAATATTCTACTGCAGCAAATTTTTTAACTTGGACTTTTCGCGTTTTGAGCAAACTGATATCACAAAACGAAAAATCGAATGAAAAGAAATTGAATCAAAATCGCAACAATCTGAAAATAAAAAAAAGCCTCGATCAAAACTGAAAAAAGCTTGAAATCGCGGGGAAAAGTGGGCGCACTGAGAGCCAACAAGAGTCGAAACCGAAGTGTTAATTTCGCGAACAAATGTTCCGTGAAAACGACGCGGAACTCGGTGGAATAAAGGCAGTCACTCGAAGCCATCTCCAGCGTCGATTCTCCGGCCGCAATATACAAATTAAAACTCCGCACTCGAATGTTTCGCGGAACTTTGGCCGCAAGTTTCGCGGATCACTTTCCGCGAAACGTAGCGTGAAGTGTCTCGCTGAATGGCAAACGCTCGATAACGTCCCGGCAATCGTGAAAAATCACGGCGGAATAAATTTGTTCCGACTTTCTGTTTTCGCGAGCACTCTCCACACGGTTGACTACTTGGGGAAGGGGAGCGGGAGGGAAAAGGTGTTCAAACGACGGGATCGCATTAATTGCTGACAACGACTAAAAGTGAGCGATCGATTCGCAAAGATAGAGAAGGTTCTTTCTGATTAGATGTTAGATGGCAGAGTAACATTTTCCAGTTTTTTTAATATAGAGAAAATATACTTTATACTAATTAGTAAATATGTAAATATAGGTATTTGCTAAATATTTATAGCATATACCTATATATATATGTTTCTTTGTTTTGATATAGACATTTTTATTAAAAAAAAAATGTGGAATTCTAATTTCCAACTTTGAAAAATTAGCCCAACAGGGCGTCGAAAGTACCACTTTCTCTCGTGGGTCAGATCGTTCGCCCGAATTTTCGCCACCTCGCACAATGCCGGGTTCGGTCACCTGCAGGACAATGGGAAAGCGACACGGAAAATGGAGCCTAATTATGCAACGCGGGGCCCAATCGGGTCCGACACCTGTGAGTTGTGGGTGTCGGACGTCACAGTTCGGGAGCCACCCCGCCGAGCTGGTGCCAGGGTCCGACGACCTTCGGTGCATCCGGTTGACTCGCTTTTTTAGGCTCTTTTTCCTCATTTCGTTCACGCAGGAATTCGTGGCGACCGTGTCAAACTTGTCACTTTAAGTGGACGCGACTTTATTCACTTCTAATTCGGAATGCTGGACTGTTTGTCGTTGCCTGAACTCGAGAGGAGGTCCAAGCATATTGAGAGGGATATTTTTTTAATGATTTTTCGAGGAGGTCAGTGCCGACGAGACGGTATCAGAATATGGGTGAGAACTGTCCGTATATAGATGAGCACGTTGAAAAACTTGGGATAGGTTCGGCGAAGGAATATTATTTTCCCAGTCAGTAGAAATTTTTTGGAAATGATAAATCATAAAATGATAGAATAATCAGGGGACACGGTAGTGTCCCCGACCAAGTGCAAAAAAACTTGACCGGAGACATAGAAATATAGAATGTTAAAATGAAAAAATGACAGAGTGATAAAATGATAAAATGATAAAATGATAGAATGATAAAATGATAAAATGATAAAATGGTAAAATGATAAAATGATAGAATAATGGATTTATAAAATGATAAAATGATAGAATAATGGATTCATAAAATGATAAAATGATAAAATTATTAAATATTAATTGTAAAATGATCAACTATATGCATTCAAAAAAAATATTCCTCTTAGTCCAAACGGATTTCCAACAGCTTTTAGCAAAGCGACATCTTTTCTTGCCCAAATCCCTAAATCTCATGGCGCATTTCGTGCATTTTGCGAGGTTACAATAACCGAGGTCCGGCAGGCGCGGACACTGAATCAAAGGAGGCTGCCGTGGTTGCTCGCAGCTCGATTATTTTTCGAAAATCTCGCGCAAACCGAGGCATTCCTGGGCGGGGCAGGCTCGGCAGTAAATCACGCGAGTCGCTGGCTCGCCGGCCGAGGTGGGTGTCTGCCTGGTAGTTGCCACCATCGCCATAACCAACCTCACACCATAATTTCACATGACACACGGTTTATTGCGAATGTACTCCGCCGCGTTAATAAATTCCTTCGCCTGCGCAGCCTATTTGGACATTGTCATCGTGCCCGCCACGGCTACTGATAATCATTTTTTATTCTCCTCTCCCTCCGATTCTCGATTCGCTTTTAATTTCGATATCCCCCCTCTCCCGGTTCCTCTGAAAAACGAGCAGAAAAATGTACTTTCGGTAAATTTTCTCACGAGATGTTGTACCAACTTTTTTGATACAATATCGTTTCAAAGAAAAAATATTGCGGAAATGGTGAAATGAAAAATAAAATGAAAAACCAATAAAATGTTATAAAGATAAAAAGAAAAAATGACAAAATTATAAAATGACAAAATGACAAAATGACAACTTGACAACTTGACAAAATGATAAAACGACAAAATAATGAAATGACAAAACGGCAAAATGATAAAATGACAAAATGATGAAATGACAAAACGACAAAGTGATAAAATGACAAAATGACAAATGGCAAAACAAAAAAAGATAAAATGATGAAATGATAAAATGACAAAACGAAAAATGATGAAATAAAATTTGTCATTTTATTTTTAAATGAATTCCGTGTGTATGAGCTACTGAAAATGACGAACGGCGAGTGTAACGAAAATGTTGTTCCGGTTGGAAAAATGAAGATCGCGGTGGTTTCTTGGGCGCGAGCGAAGGCAAACATTCGTAAATGGTCGCGATCAAACACGAAGGGAACGCGAAACTCGGGACGAGCGAACAAACGAACGACAAACACTTGGCTACGCTGAGCCGATACGCGCGTGGCGTTGTTGGATCAACGTCCACTCCTGATACGCTCCTAATTATGTATTGTGTGCCCAGCCGTGTTTAACTACGGCTCCGTGTATATCGGAAACGATCTCTCCGCACTTAATGCACGACTCCACTCGAAATCATCGAGACGATGGACGAGCAAATGGTGCGGCCAAATCGCGCCGCGAGTGTTTTCGGAACCTACTTGGATCGGCAAGTCAAATTCTAGAGGAAGACTTGAAACTAGTTTTTTTAGGTTAGGTCAAGATTTCATGTTGAAGTGATGCTGGGAAAAGTTTGTAAAGTTTATTGCACCATTTTTCTAAAAAAAATTAGTTTTTGGTATCTAAAAAAATATCAGTTTTGTTTCATTGTTCTCATATTTTTTAAACTGTTCCATTTTTGCAGGCTATTATCAAATTGTCAACAAACTCTTTCCGGATTACTAAACATTTACCGTATGACTGTTTTAAGAAAATGTTCGATTGTTTATGTAATATCATTCTATTGTCAGACTGTTGACACACTCAGACTACATTATTTCCAGGCTATTTCGAAGGAAAAAAAGGGTCAACTCAAACAAACAGCACGACTTATCGCTTATCCCGTTTCCTCCGCAGGTTTCGAATTTCAAAATAATCATAAACGCAGACAGTATTTCTTCTCATTTTTTTTCTCTCGTTTAAACGACGTCAAAGTCGGAACGAAACCGCCGACGACACAAAACTGGCGGCACCACTTGTCACGTTTTTCATATTTTCGAAAAAGGAAGGACTGACACCTTGCCTCGGTGGAACAAAACAGGCGCCACTCGTTGACACATTTCGCGCGCTATTATTTTTGGTTTTCGGAACGGTTTTAAATTTGCAAAGCGACTGGCGCGACGTTCTCCGTCGAGTTTCACGAAGCGTGCTAGGAGCTTTGAATAACAGGGGGCGCTTGTGCGAGGCGCGTGCTCGCGTGACGAGGCGCGGGTGTATGTTAATTAATTGCGAGGAGCGACGCGAGAAAGCGACGGGGGATGCAAGTCGCGGAACAGACGAGCGAGAAAGCTCAGGTGTGAAATTCATCTTCATCAAACACTTTTTCGCACCGAACCCGCGCGCATTCATCCAACCAAAACAAACGAAAGCGAGCTTGAAATCAACGGGTTTCCATCTCCCTCACTTTGACGTCAATTTTGCAGGATAATCCTAAAAAGTTGCTTAGTTTTATGTGATTAACTTAAGTGAAAAAATTTGATGAACATTGATACAAATTGATTAACCTGAAAATGAGTATTTAATAATTTTTTGTTTAAACTGATTGTGATTTGATGTAATCGGAATAAGATCGAAAAGTAATTAATCTAATAACGATCAGTTTAAGATCAAAATGAACAAAAATTATTAAAACTTTCTGTCCTGAATGATTTTTCTCCAAACATTCCTTATCCTTTTCTCAACATTTTCCATCCCTTTTCCATTTTCTTTCCACAAGCGCAAACAAACGGAAATCTCCATTCCGCCAATTCGCCGTTCGATTCGAACTGATCTTACCGTCGGAACTCTATAATTACCGTCGATCATTCGTCATTCGTTCCCGCATTTTTGCGCGGCTTTTTGTCCACGTAACAACGTTTTTTTCCACGCCCGAAAAAGCGTCCGATTTACCAAGATTGATCGCCGCGCAACACGACGCAATAAGCGCGCAGGATTTCGTCGCCGATTATTCACGCCCAGATGATTTATCGAACTTTTCGGCTCCTTTCGTAATCGGTCAAGTTTGCGCGCTCCCGATACTGCGGGTCGCGGAAATCGACGCCGCTAATTAATTGCCGTTGGTTATTGTGGCGGCTGTGCCAGGCACCGGCACGAAAAAACGCCGATTCTTCGGCGGGACGAAAAAACGCTGAATCGACGTGAAAAGGAACGTGTGCCAGGCACACGGACGTCTCAGGTGACGCGGTAAAATTTGCATGATAATTAGCCCGGCCGTAATGCGATGAAAATTTCGATCGGACACATTCGTGTGTAAACATAAACACGAACGCTCGCGTCGGGGAATATATCATGCCGAACGACCGAAGGTTTCGCTTTACGGCAGATTTACGAGCCTTTTATTTAGATCGAAAGTTATCGACTGAAGGCGAGTGTTGACTGCTTTTCATTTTCGATCGACGACAATTAATTTTCGACGGATATACATGGAAATATTATACCGAGAAAAAGGTCGCTTTCAGGGTTTAATGAGATGTACCAAGTTTTTGTTTTAACTAAACGATAAGGTTTGAAAAAATGAAATTCAGTTGCAACTGGAACTGGAAGAAATGTAATTAAATTATCTGAATTATTCGGGAAATTAGTTAAGAAATTTATCATTTTTCTAAAATAGTATTAAAAAATTAAGCAATTAAATTTACAATTGAAAAAATGTTCTGAATAATTTATACAATTAGAATCGAATTATTCTGAAAAGGTCAGGTTTAAGACTCAGCCAATTTGCCTAAGACTTCATTGAAAAGAACTCAATCTTAGAAAATAAAATACTTCTGACTATAATAAAAAATATGAAATTATTTTTCCTGAATAGTTCAGTGATTATTTCCTAAATAATTATTCCTGAAACGCATTAATCTGAAATTTTAAACCCATTTCTCCTAACTCGTTCTCAGCGAATCTCCACATGATCAATCCACGATTTTATTCCGTCGAAAAGCGATCATTCAACTGTTCCCGGCGTCGAATTGATAAAGGTTCGATCAGACGTTAATAATTTGAGACAGCGAAACACGAATCGCCGCGATAATCCGCGAAAATAATCGAAGTACCAGTTTCGACGATGGATAATGTAGGAAACGAAAACAATGGCTTGCGAGGGAATCCCCTTAATTTCGTTGGCGGACAAAGCGTCGCGTGGGCGATTAATCCGCCGAAGTAAAATCCGCGACTGCGGACAAAAAGCGTCTCGGCGACAAAGAATCAAACGCCGGCAGCGGCTGGACTTCGCCCGCTCGTGTGTCAATATTGTCCCACCATTAGCTCGGCGCTAACTGAGCGCGATTTCTCAAAGCTGCAAATGCATCCGCGGCTTCGCTAAATACTTTTCCACGTCCGCGTGCCGGCGCGGCGATTAGCGGAATTTCGATGCGTGGCACAATGCGCACATTCAGGTTTCATTTCGCGGAGGCGTAAGGCGTTTTTTTGACTGACAAGTTATCGAAAATATAAAAAACAACACGAAACAAAGAGGGGGAGTGATTTTTTACAGGATTTTTACGATTTTTGTCAGATTTGGAGGTTATTTTGATGTTATTGACGCTACTTGATAATTCTGGTTTTATTGGTTGCTTGTTTTTAGATTGTAGACTGACATTATTGGGAATACGAAAAATAACACGAACCAAAGAGTAGAAGTAATTTTTAGAGGTTTTGTTACGATTTTTCACAGATTTTGAGGTTATTTTGAGGATATTTGTTGAATTAGTGAAGTGGTGGCGCTGTCTGATATTTATTTTCTTTTAAGTTTAATCTTCTCCCCAATGTTTCACTTAAAAACAACCTTAATGAGTAGACAAAATGCAGCAACAAAGAAATAAAAATAATGAATTTTATTTGCAAGCAGTACTTTTTAAAAGTATTTGTATATTTTCAAACGGTATTTTTGTGAGATAAATATTAATATTTATCGCACAGCGAGAAAGTAAAAACAAAAAAAAAAAGAATTCCGACGGAGAAGTCGTGGCGTTTTACGGATTTTGGTTTCGAAAAATTGCGTTGCGTAATACGAGTCGGGGGTCACCGCGGTAATGTATTCGGTCGGTTTCGAAGGACCGAAAGGAATTTCGGATGGCGATTAGCGCGACGGCGACTTCACACGGGTCAGCGTAGACTAATTATTTAGCGGCTGTAAAGTAGCGTTTATTTTGAAGCGGACGGAAAGATGGATTTTAGCGTTTAACGAAATTTCCGACGCGCGTTGCGAAAATTTATCGCGCGCGAGCGTGTGTGTAGAATTCGAGAAAAAAATGAGCCGAAAGGTCCATAAGGCATTAAATTGGTCATTAAAAAGCGATAACCCCGGCTCAATTCCGATAATTGAATCATTTTTCACATCATTCAGACTTAACTCCAAATCCTCTACAATTTGAAATTACGTTTCTTTTATTACTCAGAAACAGTGGTTTTCAGGGGTTCATAAAAATTCCAAAATTTGAAAAATGGTTATCAAAATTTCGGCATTCCTGGAACGAGGAATCCGGTATTGGTTTGCGCATCTTTTTTATTAACATGTTTTCATCTCGATGTTCACGCGACGTAATTTAATCGCGCGAAGCGTTTTAAATTGTCAGCAGAATAATTTCGCCGTTCCTTTGAGCTTATTTAATTGTCTGGCTTGTATGCAAAGCGTTTGATAATATTCTTATTGGATTTTCGCGCACAGTCACAAAAACATTTCTGCACAAGCTCTACATTAAAATACAAACATTCGTGGAAGGAAGGTTACTCCCGATGAATATTCAATCAGCCGCGACTTTCCCGCGCGAAATCGTCGATTCACCAACCGATTTCTCATTATCTCGCGATTGTCAAACAATTGTCATTTTCTTCTGACAAACGGAAAATTCTCACATTTCAGTGAGCAAAATTCCTCGCGATATACTCTAATGAAAATCTCAAAGGTTGATGATAAAATGAAAAATAACAAAATGATAGAATGACTAAACCATAAGATGATAAAGTAATAAAATAATCAAATGTCAAAAAGATGAATGAATCGCATTAAAATATGTTGATAAAATAAAATACACTAACAATATTTTAAGAAAATTGTTCATCATATATTCCGAAGATCTACCTAAACCAACACTACATTTCTGCAAACAGATACAATCTGTTGGGCGAAATAAAACATTCTTAATCCTTTTCCCAAAATCCCATTAACCCCAAAACCGCAACGAACCAAACTCTGAAAGGTCGATGATAAGACATAAATTACTCAACCCAAGATAAAGATAGTTTTCTATCTTTTCGAAGTTATCTCCGAAGGACCTAACCTCGAAAACTGCAATTAAAATGCCAACGAAAACAGCAATTAAAATTGTCACTGCCGAAATCGGCCGAATTCAGCATCCATGAAATCGGCGGCTCGCCGACCAGAAAGCTTCGATCATTAGGATTAAAACAAAATGCGTCCCGCTGCGGCGTACATGACTGGAACATTACGAAACACGTTAAGGTGTTAAAGATGACTTTCCCTTTCGGGCGGCAAAGACGTTTAGACGGTGTGTAATCACGTCTGCCGATAATGACCGCAAAAGCTAAATCTCCTCGGAAAGGGACTCTTTAATCCCATTATCCTACGGGTATTCGTGCGGTCCGTAAATAAGGGAGTTTTTAACAGCGAAAGTTGTGTTTTGGAAAAACACACCACCCTGGAACAGGTGTCTCCAGCCGCATCCTACTGGGAAAGTTTTGGTGATAATCGCGTCAAACCAGACCGGGCACATCAACTCGGGAAAACTGTCGGTATAATCGAATTTCATGCCAATCGGCTTTGTCTCGGCCAGGATTTGAGGTTAATTTTTCGATTACGATCGCGCTCGTTAGTGAGATTTCAAACTGTTCCGTTCGCTTAAGGGGATTCACCAGTATTACCAATTTTCTTACTGCTTCCTTTTTTCCTTTGTAAGAAAAAATGTGGCTTTACATTTTAGGAAATCAAATTTTTTTGGACTTTGAAGGTTGAATTTGTATATTACATAATACCTTGATGACTGCAATATCAGATTTGAGGTTATCTTAAATTCATATCGATACTTAAGTTTAAGAATTTATGGAACTGTTTCGTAAAATTGTGATAACTCAAACATAATTCTTTCCATTTGAACTGTTATATCAAAATCTACATATGCCAAAAATGTTGAAAGGGCAGACTTTTATATTTGAGGTTAGGTCAGGTACGGTTTAATTTTTCCGGTTTTGAAGTTGGCAAAACTCTTTTGTAATATCGTGATAACTCAAATACAACAGGTTTTCATTTGAACATTCTATAAAAATCTTCACATTCTAAACATTTCACTAAAAGCTGAGTTTTTAATTTGAGGTTACGTCACCCTCGTTTCGATTTTTCCGTGTTTACGTTGGCAGGACTGTTTCGCAATATCGCGATAACTCGGCGTACTGGCAGGGTACTGTTTATTCACGAGTTTGTCGCATTAATAACGCATTAGCGTCAAGTTCACGCCGGGTTAGCTGATTGGCGTGATATAGGCCGCGTTCCCGGATTGCGCGGGCCGCGATCTACCGCGCCGCGTCGCAGACGCCGAGCCGACGTCTAATTAAACCTGCATGCTATTGCCGCGCGTTTAAATGTGCGCAGTCACGTACCTTAGAATTAGACTTGAGATATGATGCAGCCGAGGTTGCATTTTAAGCGGCGAGGCTTGACCGATTTGTCCTGCCGAATCACTTTTCTCGTAAACAATTTCCGAAGTCGCGTCATTCGCGAAGAAATTGCGTTGTTCGATTCGTCATATCTCAGAAAATTCTGTTCGAAAATGATAGAGACTAGTTTTGGACTTAGAAAATTAAATTATAATGTTCGCAATTTTTGTAGAAAATTGTTGGAATCTTGAAGGGTAAAAATTAAATTTACTTAGTTTTTAATTTTTCATATTATCATATTATTGTTTAATTTTTGTTACAATGGTAAGTTTTATTGGTAATTAAAAATGAAGTTTTCAACCATTTTGACATTGGAAAAAATATTAATGTACCAAAACCAACTTCGACATTTCTCATTAAAAAAATCTTGTCTTTCTCTGTTTGAAATGTATATTATTTTTATAATTGAAGTCAATTCGTGTTTGATTTTCATGATCTTCATGAGTTCGAATTTCGTATCCAGAACCAACTCCAAAAGTTTATGAAATATTTTTTTGTTTCCATCTAATCTGAAAGGTTTCCATCTAATCTCAAGGAAAAATCTCCTATTTCCACAAGTTTACAGAAGTCCTGGACTTATCTCAACCGCAAAAGAGGTTTCTGTGTCCACTTTCATTTTCTCATCCTAATCCTCATCTTGTTTAACCAAAACGAATTCGAGTTCCAACAAACCCTACTTTTGGAACGCTAAAATATAAAATGAATATTTTAGAAAAGAAAAAATAAATATTTCTTAAAGTGTTTAGTACATTGTAAAAATCAGGTATCTAATTTTATACTTTAGTAAAATATAAAAATCAAATCAAATACTATCAAATTAAGGGCACTCACTTTTGACGCAAAACCGAATTCAAGCTTCATCTCTCATAGATACTACCGTAATAAAACCAACCTTTCCTCACGCAATCTACAAATTTTCCTCATCCCGAATTCCTCAACCCGAAACCCGCCCATATTTCAACATTTCAATTACCAAAAGCGCCCCAGCAAAAAGTGTCCAAAAAGCGAAAACCTCGTTCCAACTCTACCTCCCCAGCGCCGCCATTTCCCTACCCAATGAATGCTTCCCATAAAAGCAGTCGAGTTTATTTCTGCCGGTCGGGCAAAGGCCGATCGAAACGATCCGAACAAATCATTGAGACATAATTTGACGTAAGGAATGGAAGATATGGGCGATATTAGCCTCCGTGCGTCCGGCGCTCGCAGGGCCACAGCGAAGAACCGGTGCGGCTATTAACGACATTAACGCGACTCCGGGCAAACACGGCTCTATATCATCCGCACGGCGGAATAATAAACAATAAATTCCGGTGAAATACGGCACCGAACGAGCGTAACCCATTTGTTTGCGATAAAGTGACCCCGAAGCTAGTTCGACCAGTCTGCGAGGATCGTCTCACGATGCGCAACCCCTGTCCCTGCCTCCGTCGGGATCGCTGTTTCTGGCCACAACCGGTGATCGGATCGTCCGAATACTTACACGCAAAACCGTGACCGACGATACACTTATTAACGTAATGTTTTCCATTATTGTGCCCCGGACCCTCGTTGGAAAACGGGCCCAAGTTGCGCCACCAGTCGCAACCGGGCGAGCCTTCTGCGCCGAGTTTCGATACAGCGGTTACGAAAAGCTTCCGCGAGGCTCCGCTTATCGGAAGTTGGGAACCCTCGGGAACAAGTGTCTCGTTGGGAACCAACTTTTCAGCGATTTCGACATGTCTCTGGCAGTTTGCACGAGAAAGATTTGGGGGAGTTGAGACGGGAAGAGCAATCGATAGACAGTCCCTTCCTGCCTTATGGTGTAGCAAGGATATTCTGATTTTGAGAATAATTTTTTTATTGTGAGGTATTTCGAAGTTTTGGTATGTTTTATATGTGAGGTTGCATCTTGAGTTCGGTTGATAACGTCAAAACTTTGTTTGGAACTTGATAGGTGAATACCCAGAAATTTTAAAGGTTAGGATACCATTAGTTGGATAGTCAGAAGGTTGTAAGAATGATATTCTTCTGAGTATCAGAAATGTTGGTAAGTGTGAAAAGTTTCTGTTGAGGTTCCAAGCGATTTGAAAGTTTTCGCATGTTTTATGTATGATGTTGACATGTTGAGTTAGTGTGATAACCTTGAAACTTTAGAACTTGAGTGGATAATTTGAGAAATTTGATCGGGTTAGGGTGCTTTTAGCTGGATAGTCAGAAGGTTGTAAGAAGAATTTTCTGAATATGAACAGTTTGTATTGAAGTTCTAAGGTTTTGAATGTTTTGGTACGTTTTATGTGTGATGCTAACATGGTGATTTGGTGTGACCTTGGTAGTTTATTTTGAGTTTACCTGGGAAAATTTTTAAAGATTACTCTACATTTTACTTGTGTTTATAGTATAGTGACATACCAATGACCTTGAGTACATAAGAAGAACTAATGTACACGTTAGAAAACTAAGTTAGATTATGTGAGATTTCTCTCATGTAGGTACTAGAGGCAGTGTCACCAACGAGCTGTAAAGCACCAAATGATTCTCAACCACAATTTTCACCTGAAACGATCCTTCCTAAAATCCAAGACATAATTGTGTCCTCCAATTAAAAAGTCCCTCACTGATCTCAACGAAACACAGGTTCCAAATTCTCTCAAGACCGTTGACTCGTCCGCACCTTAAAGAACCGAAACCATCCGGCTAAATCCGTCGACTTTTTGTCTCGTGATCTGCAGCAAGTGCCTCCGAATTTTCTAATAAGATCCTATCTATTCCAACTTGGGCCTCGAAGTTGACACAAGTACTTTGACACTTGTATTCCCAACTCCACCGGAAGATAACCATCGAGCTCGTTAAATAAAACCTGCCTAATCACTGTTTGCCCAAGAATCTTAGAGTAAGACGTTTATCCAAACAGTTTGGGTCACTAATTTTTATAACGAATATCAATTTGCTGATAAGATTAGCCGGTCTTCAATATTTATGCCCGTATTTGCTTAGCACGTTACGCGAGCGTCTGCCTAGCCGATACCCCGGCAGATAAAGTTCCCTAACCCCGAACCACGCTCATTGATCCTTCTTTGGATCGTGCGAATCCAAGCTGCTGAATCTTCTAAAATAATGCTAAAAGACGTCATCTAGCATGCAGGATAAGAGTTATCATTTTTTGTGATAACTCTTCTTCCAGTTGTCGAAAACTTGATCATTTTTATTATTTTTTATCATTTTTTGTACGTAGTTCGCGTAATTGATGATCTGTTGTAAAAATTGCGAGATATACGACGCGGGTCCACCGAAACTGTAGTTGCATCGAAAAAAGGGGGTCGCACTCAAATATTAATATTCGATTGCGACGAAATGCGCGTCGTTATTCGGACACTCGTTAGAGCGTGCCGTATATTACGAGGCCAATTAATAAAATGGGCAGGAGTTTTGAATTTCGACGACGATCGTTCGGCGCCGTAAACGTCAGGTTTGCGCAATAAAGACGAGAGGAGGAAGGGGGCAGGTCGCGGAGCACGAGACGGAGGGGGCTGAGGGGCGACCGGGGGAGGGGGAAGAAACGAGAAGAGAAATCAGGTTTCCTCGATCTCCCGACACGTTTGGTCCCTAAATCGTAACATATATCACAGATACGCCGTAGGGGTTGTCCAACCAGATGCTCTGTCTTGTAAAATGAGTTAAAGGAAAGGGGTTGCGCCCCCACCTTTTCTTAGTTCGATTCGGAAATAGACTTTGCAATTTTTTTTAATATCCAGAAAAATTGTTTTATCGCCAATAAAAAAAATATTTGTTACCAATTAAATAATGGCTTGTTGTATAATGTGTTATTAGAACAAGTGTTTTTATGGAAAAGAGAACAGTAATAAATAAAAAAAAAAAAAAAAAACAAATATTCTTCTGTTAAATTTTGATTAATGTTCTATGTTTTAATAATTCTTTCTAAGTTTTAATTACAATCAGTGATGAATGTTTGGGCAATGGAATAATTTGCTCGTTAGTATGATTGACTTTTTCGTTGTAATTCTGTAATTCCGCTTTGACGATGAATAGGAAAAATTAATTCACCCCATTATTCGAACCAATTTCCGCCTGACAGGAAACATTGCAACGTCGCCGTCCGAACGCAATCATCGCGGCGTTTTATCGCGATTAACAATCCCAGTCAATCAATGTTGCTAATTAATTTTACACGAAACAATAAATCCATCTTCCCTCGTTACACCTAAATCAATCGCTTTCAACGTCCAATTAAAATTACCTGGTCAGACAAGTCGACCAATTGCGCGACGTTTACGCGAATCGCTATTTTTCCGACGGTATTTGAATGATTGACATTAATTAACCCATCTGCATTGTAACATTCTTTTACATTGGAGAATTCTCGAAAATAAATCGTATTAGTCAGACAAAGTAAATTAAATGGAAAAAGTAATTATTCTAAAATCAGAAAATGTCACGGGACATTCGTAATGCTCATTACATTCAAGTGAAAAAAGTGACAAAAAAATGTGGCAGTTTTCTGCAAAAGAAACGGTTTTATACGTATAAAAAGGTTCACTTGAAATGTAAAACAAATGTGAAAAAATCGAGATATATTTCTAATTAAATTGTTGAACTTTTAATATGCAAAATTTATAATATGATAAAATGAAAGATGGAAAAGAATGGAAAAATAAAAATAATGAAAATATGAAAGATGAACCAAGAAAAAAAAAGTTATTTAGACTTATTACTCGAAAATAAACTTATACAATTCTAAGGCGATAAAATTTTGACAAAAAACTATTGATCGTTTTCGAAAAAAATGTATTTTGTCAACAAATATTTTGTCGTCAATGGAACTGTAACAAAAAAATCTAATTGAAAAACAAATGCCAAAACCGTCCTTCGCGAGAAACCGGCAACCTTCCCGCGAAAACGGAAACGTCGCACGACAATTCCTCAGCGTCGTTTCCCCGGGTAATTAACGCATCCGACCGTCAATTAATAACAATTTCTTACGTGCGTCAACGCCTAATTACAGTCCGCGCGTAACGCGGCTCTGTCGTCGAGACAATTTTCTGTTTCGACGAATCATAATTAGAGCGCCGGCTAATAGCCGGCTCGTCGCGCGTTTTTTCCGACGGCGGCGCGATCGCGCCGTTTTCCTTATCGCGGACAATTAATTCGCGCGACGCCGGCCCGTTAATTGGCCGGATCGATCGGCGCGAAAATAAGCGCGACGCCGAGGAAAACTTGCGGGTCTGTGGGTTAGGTGAGCCATTAATTGAAAGCACTCGACAGACCCCACTCGCATTTGCATTTAACACCAGCAAGGCCTTTTAACGAAACCGACTTGTGCTCGACAATTGGCACACATTTCCACGGAACATTCAGCTTGAATTAACAGCCGCGTTTTTCGGTAAAGTATTAAAAATTCGTATAATTACCTGTCCACTTTCGGGTTAGTCACTTGGATCAAATAACTTAAATAAAAGAGATGAAAACAAGAGGAGAAGTTACGAGTTGACAAAATATAAATTAGTCCATTGTAGATTCGATAAACTGTACTATTGCACTTTGCTGCAAATATAGAGAGAAGTTACTTATAGATTAAGAAGTTAGAAAGCATTTTTTGTATGGAGAATTTTTTTTCTAGGCAGAAATTTACTTATCCGATTTCTTAAGTTTAGGCTTTGGGTCTGGGTTAGTACGCTATTAAAAACACAATTCAAGTGGACTTGCTATAACATATATATTCGAATTGCCACGACGTATTTAGCCGTGAAAAACATGTGTATATGTACACGAGGGTCGCAATACATTTCTCAGTATCGTTCATTTGTACAAAACCTTCTTCATACGATTCGCGCCAATCAATTGTTAATTTGTGTTACGTTGTACATGACGATGGAAACGAATTACGGGGGAGAACAAAAATACAATCGAGACACGAGAGCGATGCGATAATCGGGGGGTTAAACAAATCAGGATGAAAACACGGGATAGCCGATTGCTCCTAGAAGGGGGTCGATGAAACCCCGGGGAGAGGGGGGCACACGTGGTTCGCTCGTATTGCTGATCGCAAAGTCCAAGGCAATTGTTCGGTTCGTGTTCTCAATCAGATGAGCATCGCAACGATTTCGGCTAATTGACTGACTTCGACACGTGGTTCGCGAAGCTATGATCCATCAACTATCCATCCGATTGCACTACATTGAGAAACATATGTGAAGTAAACTTCCGGGGGGTCGCAGTCGGAAACGAACAAAAGTATTGGGCTCGAAGGGGGGGGGCGCGGGTTTAACATTACAAATAATCGCAGAAAATTATAATAATAGATTAAAAGTTAAATCGTAATTAAGGTCAAAAACGGTAACGAATAATAAGAATGTATCATAGTCGTAAACCTAACCCGAGAAAAACAATTCTGGATCACTTTATGATCACTTTCTGACCAGTAGAACGCGGTCCCTATGTGATAAGGTTTTTGAGACTTTTGTGATCATGTTGGGGTCATTTTGTGTTAACTTTGTAATCACTGAATGAACAGATCGGTTTACAGGTCGAATGTCCAACGAATCACTAATGATCACGAAATGATCTCCACATGATCACAAAAGTCTCAAAAACCTTATCACAAAGGGATCACGCTCCACTGATCAGAAAGTGACCACAAAGTGATCCAGAATTTTTTTCTGGGGAATGCGTCGCAATTTCGGTATTTACACGAGGGGCCCGGGCGGTGTCTCGCCGAGGACTCGGTGCACATAGGATCTCCACCAAGTGGAACTCCGACGAGGTCGCAACGTTCAAGCGAAACGAGCTCGTGGGAGAGCGATGGGCGATAAAAAAGTTACGAGGTGGAACCTGCGTGCGTCCCCGGCCTGCCTATGTACACCCTGTTCCGCCCTGGGTCCGCAGTATATATATATCTATATATATATTTGATTTATTAAATTTAATTTATCATCTATATAGTTCTTTCTTACTTATATATATATATATATTTATATATATATGTGTGTATATACAATTACATAAATATATTTACAGTCGTATACTAAATTATTACGTAACGCAGGGTGGGCCGGGCCGGTGGGCCCACCCACACACGTTATCACAGTGGTTTCATGATGAGAACCGAGGCAACCCGTATACTCGTCAACGAATCACTGGGAGAATGTTCCGTGCACCGCTGCCCAGGGCCCGCCGAGCGAACGAGCTGCGCGACGTGGGGGCCTCCCGCTAGGTGGCGCGCTCGCGGGCCCGGACTCGTGCTGCGGGACCCTGGTATCGGCGGCTGCGACGTGGCGTACTCCTGCTGGTGGCGCTGCAGTCTCGTTCCAGGTCCTGGCAGGCTGGGGGCGCTGCTGTCGCTGCTCCCGGTGGCATGCCCCACGTGCCCCGCGCGTCTACGTCCCGATCATCGTGTCTCTGTCAACATGGCGACCCAAGTCTCGCAATCTCGTTCGCTCGGTAATCGCAGCGTTTCGACACGCGCGACGGGCCCTGGCGCCCGTCCGAGTCACTCGGGCCTCGATCGTCCATCGGTCCATTTAAGCGAGCCTACGAGGTCAGGGAGAGATTCTGCGTTAGGACTTGTGTCGGATCGCGACCGCGCAACTGAGCTCGCTAGTGCGCCGCGTTTACTTTGTTTAGGTTCGTTTTGGCGGCGGCTAACAGGTCAGGCCCAGTCGCAGTCTATTTAATAACTCTAGGTTCGTTCTCATTCCGATCGGTGCAAGAGGGTTCCTAATCGAGAAACAAGAGCAGACATGCGGTTGGTGAGATACTTGGGGATTGATTTCTGTCGGGGGCGGGTGGGGGTTAGTAAATATGGGACCGTGGGTCGTTATGCGAATCGGAATTCGGTGGGACTGAACCCTCTTGCAACATATCGACAATGATATGAGGCGCTGAGATTGTCTGGAGGCATGCAGGCGGCGAGACGAGAGTCGAGCGGTTACGGTTAGGATTATGCCCCATTTAGGCTGGGTTTTGTTTGCATTTTGTCCTTTCGTAGCGTTTGTTGATCGGTTTGTTGACGCAAGCACAAAGGTAACTTTGTTTTTGTGTACCAACTCTGCAGAGGTGTTTGGTAAACAGCAAAAACAAGGAAGAGAACATCTTTCGTATTGTTTCTGTTTGGGAACAACCACAATAACAAAAGCGGAGTCATCTTTTGTGTATACCACAGGTTTCCTTATTTTTGTTCAGTCTGTGCCAACGATAACAGAATGACAAAAAGAAGAAGAGTCAACAGCAAGTTCTCTTTGTCAACCGACGCTGATTTACGAAAGGCAAGAAGCAATTGATAACCAAGGAAATTAACTAAGGCAGATTCCAGTAAACGTGATATTGTGTTGGTTTTCGTGCCGTACGACTCTCGACCCTCGTTTCGCAAAAAGTTGCACGATGAAGTGGAAAAGGTCCCAGGCGACTGGCTGAGTCCCGGGCGAGGCGCTACGCGGTTGCAATTTCGCTTTTATTTAATCGATAAACAACGCAATCAAGACAGATGCAAGTTAATTGGTTCGCCGAGTATGAAAACACGGCGCTGTTTATTTTCACGGCGAAAGCTTTGACAGTACTCGCGTTGACGTTTCAATTTGATCGCAAGCGTTCTTTTTTCTTTGTGGCGCATCATGTCTTGTTTCATCGCGAGAGGAAATTCCAAAAGTAAATCGTTATGAAATTGCAACTACACAACTCGCCAGGTACTCGCAATCGAACACAATTGCCGGTAGGTCGAACGTCTCGCTGTACCTTGAATTCGAATCACCGAAGTTCATTTCATATGAAACGGATAAAATCCCAATAAATTTCATCTAATAATGAATTCCCAAATGTAAAAAATAGCTATTCTCCACAAGACTAATAGCATTATTATGATCGAAAAATAGAATCAAATCAAAACACTGTATGAAACATGAAACTGCAATAGAAGTAAACACGTTCGATCTAGACCTGCAAATGTGAAAGAGAAGATTTTGCTGCTTGAGATAATTTCAAAATACCAAACTTGAAACAATAACCATCTATCATAGTTCTAACCATCCAAGGTTCCAGTCCCACGCAGGAACGAGCTATCTACGATTAGAAACAATGAAAAATCTCAACCTAATTGCCACCCTGAACCCCCATGAACCTCCCAGCAAAATCTTCTCTCCTTCCAACCAAAGGTAGAATCCCATTAGCTTGAAAAACCTCGTAACAACGATTTCTCCAAGCATACAATGGCTTCGACCTCCGATACAACAACCCCCAAAACATAGTATCATGTCCCAATACTTACATATGGGTGAGTGGCGGCGGGATGCTCGAATGGTGCTGCACCAGGGGATCCGGCGATGGTCCTGGCGAGTACACGCCAGGTCCGTGTTGCACGACGCCCTGCTCGCCGCACTGCGGCAAGTACATCGAGATCATCTGCTGCCTAAGGTCACCCTCGTGCTGGCTTTGCTGCTGTCCGAGGTATTCCCTCTTGACCGCACCTGGTGCGGAGTTGACTGCAGTGGCGGACACGGTGGGACCGGCCTGTGGTGTCGGCGTGTGGATGCCCGCACTGGCTGGGCTCGTCGGTTCAGACTTAATGCTGCTGCCGCTGGGACTGTGGCTGGACATTTGCGATCCCGGTTGGGTCTGGTGGTACGGTGAGGGCGACCCTCCCGCGGCATAGCCACCATATCCGTTCATGTAGCTGTTGATGGGGCTGGGGCTGCCGCCTCCCATGTGGTGTGACATATCATAACGAGGATAACCGGCAACCGCGGCCGCTGCTGCGGCTCCCATGTGGCTACTGTAGGCAGCGTGTTGCTGATAGCCCGTCGGGTCGTGCATCATATAGCCGTTGGGCATATAGCCATTGGGCATCTGGTAGACATCACGGGGTAGCTGAGACTGCTGAGACCCGGAGGCTCCAACCTGACGCTGGTCTACACCAAGAAGACCTCCTACTCCGGGAACTCCAGCTCCCAGTTGAAACTTGTTGTCTTTTTTCATCAGAGTCTTTGTCTTGCGTCGCGGTCTGTACTTGTAGTCAGGGTGTTCCTTCATGTGCACCGCCCTCAATCGCTTGGCCTCGTCGATGAAAGGTCGCTTCTCACCCTCACTGAGCAACTTCCACTCCGCACCGAGCCTCTTGGAGATCTCAGAGTTATGCATCTTGGGGTTGTCCTGGGCCATCTTGCGACGCTGACCGCGGGACCAGACCATGAAGGCATTCATGGGCCGCTTAACTCGGTCGAGGTTGTTGTTCTTGTTACTCGAGTTGTTGTTGTTGTTGGACGCTTGATGAGATGAGGTATGTGGGTGGGGTTGGTGTTGCTGCTGTTGTGAGGTCTGGGCAATCATGGTCTGCTGCTGTTGCTGTTGTTGCTGTTGCTGCTGTTGCTGTTGCTGCTGTTGCTGCTGCTGCTGTGCAGCAGGGTGCATGCTAGCGTAATGGTGCGGGGATGGCTGGTGGTGGTGTCCCAGACTCAGACCCATTCCCGAACCCGGCGGGCTCCCAGTGAGCGCCGGGCTGTGCACAATGGAGCCCATGTGCGCGAACGGGGAGACCCCGTGGGACATCGGCGACACTCCCTGGTGCGGGTGCGGCGGCATCTGGCCGTGCAGGCTGCCGCCCTTCATATCCGTCTCCATCGTAAGCATGTCTTCGTCCCGGTGGCCGTACAGC
>JABFPB010000701.1:0-33117 GCA_022817645.1 Ceratoteleas bidentatus
ATAATGGGAAAAGCGCCGAAGGAAGGCGAAGCGGGGAGGGGGTGGGGGGAGGGGAAGTGAGGGACGCGCGCTCGTTAGTCGGCGCTATCGGGCAGGTGCGGGGGGTGGGGGGGACGTTCGCGCGGACTTTACCAAATGTGCGGTGCCGCTCGAATTAATAGTTATTGGTTTTATCGCCGTTGCCGGCTCGGCGGCGTCTTTCGGCCTCGTTTTTCTCTGTCTTGTCAGCGCGGCCGGATGATATCGCGGACGAATATAAGGGTAACGTTAATCGCTATCGACCGGGGCGACGGCCGCCGAGTAAGCTGCGTTCATCCTCTTACCTGCGCTGCTTATCTATTTAGCTATTTATTTCGTAAGGCGGCGCATCGGCATAATTAGACTAATGGTCATTGCGAGATCTGACGAGTTGTTGGTGTTTCGGAGGGTGGAAGTCGATGGAGATGGATTTTCGGGGATGACGATTTTGGGGAATGGAGATTTGGCGTTTTTCAGCTAAGTTGGCGGGCGATGGATTTTGCACAGGAATTGTTGGTAGTTTGTTGGAGAGTGGGATTGCCAGAACAAGAGAATAGATTAATTGGCACAACTAGGTTTTGGCCATTAATTAATATTCTGGATCGGAATGGTGAATATGAATAAACTTTCGAGGATTTTTTATTTTAGGGCTTCGAGATTTTTATTTTCCGTGCCAGTTGTGTTTAGTGGAATGGAATTAGAGGAAAATTGAAAATTTAGTTGGAGTTCCAAAGAATGTTTAGTATGAATAATATCGAAAGTATTTTAAGACTATATATTTCATTACCTTTTTTAATAATTTGGACTTTTTTAACTCGTAATATAAGATTAAAGTGTACAGAAATGGCTTAATCAATACACTTTATTCTAGAATTTTCTTTCTAGACAATACATTGCAGACTTTAAACAATACAAATTATGAAGATAAGAAAAAACTTGGAAATAAAATTTGTAAAAGTCCTTACGGTCATGACGCGTATTATGACGTAGTATCTCGTTATTTGTTTGTTCTCGAAGGACAACATTTACTTTCATTTAGCCAGATAAATTGTATACCTTTGATACATTTCTTTTAAAATATGTATCGAAGCAAACATCTGAACCGAAACTTCATTTCAGGGTTAAACGATCGTGACGCACATGCCCAATGATTCGTACTTTTCCATCTAAACGTTCAATTTACTAAATATTCTACTTTCATATACAGTTAATTTAACCTTTTTTAATTAGGTGAATAATCTTGATTTCTCAATAGATTTGAACATATTATTAAATTCTATTAAATAGTTTTGCAATGAAACAAGAAAACTATTATAAATAACAAGAAATAATAAAATTTAAACAAAAAATCATGACCTTTGGGGAAAATTGAATCGTAGTTAATAAGTGAGTTATACTAAAAATTGTATGTGCTTTGACCTCCTTTCATCCACCGCTCATGTATTTTTATGCCACTTTGGCATCAAATATCTCGGCTTAGAGCTAGACGATTGAAACGAAACTTTAGCAAATGAAATCTTAGTCCTTAAATCATGCATTCGCAATTTAATCACATTCTAACGATTTCAACTTCACGATCTCAGCGGAAAAGGTCAACCCAAGATTCATAACACGAACTTTCCGAATACCCAAGTTTCCCCGGAAATTCATTGAAATACGTCCGCGACGATAAATGCAAAAACAACCTTTCCCACACACGTGTCAAGATCGGAACATTATAATCGAAAACATTGTGCAATTTGATGGTAATACACCGAAGCTGAGACATTATTTCGGCGAAATTAAATTAGAGACTGCATGCCAAAATGTGTATGGTAATGCGTTTTATGATCGTCGCGGCGCTGAAAAGTTGAGCGATAGGATTAATCGATTTACCGTTAATTTAAAATTATCAAATTCAATTCCCGCGATCATTACCGCGCGACGTTAACCGAATTGCCTTTCACCGGCGCGCTGCCACTTGAATTAAACAACACTCGCGGTCCACGCGAAAAATTTCGCGAAACGCCGCTGTAAAGTGAACCGGCTGCCAATAAAAGTCGCGCCGGCCGAGCCGCTCTTATGAATTTTAATCGGTGTTTACCTCTTTACGTATTTACGAGCCGAACAACGTAATACTTTCGGATCTAATCATTAAAGTGCATCCCGCGTCAAAATAATTGCCTCTTTTGAGGCAAAATTCAGAAGGGATCAAAGAAATTATGACTATAACGCACTCTTTACATCAGCGCAGTTTGCTTCAATTAAGGCTCGGCCACCGCAGAATGCGAAATTGCCGTTCGCGGTGCGGGGAATATCGTTTCCGACTGGCGTCTTGAAAAGAGTCCGCGATCCCCGAATCGTCCCTTTGACGGGAAATTGACGGATCCGATCAAAGAGGTCGCGACTTCCCCTGCGTCGCCAATTAACATTTTTTGCGCCAAAGAGATGCGGCTCGCTAATGAGCCGCTCGCCAATCAGCAGGGCTTTGTCTTGGTGGCGCGATCGCGCTCCTAATCGATAGCAGAAACATCACGAGGCCTCTGGTCACGTCCCCGAGTGCCGACAGTTGGTAAGACCAACGTCGACGCTGAATAGACGCGGCGCACACAAAGGCTGCGTTCCAAAATCAACTGACAGTATTGACAATGCCGAGGCAGACTCCATCGACTTTTTCGAGTAAACAGGCGGCTATGGCGCGCTGTGACTGCTAACAGTCAATTTCACCTTAAATTTCGTGCATTCCAGATTAGACTTGTCTCGCACGTAACAAGCACACGGATTGTCCCGGAAGATTGGTGGGGAGACTTATCAACCTGGGTCATCGATCTTCAAGGTCAATTTTTCTTCCTCTTGTCAACACGCGAGTTGGCGCGCTTTAGGAGATCGAGTTCTTTAGAAGTGAGGATGTCGTTTGAGAAATTTAATGGAGAGGTAGAGAAGTCTGGATTGCTGATGATTGTTTAAGGTGTCGCGTTTAAGGAGGACAATGGTGAGCCTACTAAATGCCTACTAAAATACATGAATATATAGATTGAACCGAAAGACAGAAAAAAGGAGACAGCTGTGCTGGTAGCGGAGTTGGTAGAGATACTTTGCTTACGCACTATCATTCGGGATGCGGAGGGTTCAGTCCCTACTACCGGTCAGTCTGTCGAAGATTTTTCGTGGATCCCTTGGATATTTTAGGTAAATACTGGGTGCACTAATAAGTCGGGCCACGACTCGCAATGTCAACAGAAAACCTCCTCGAATATGTGCACAATGTCTGCGTTTATATCTAATGCTTGTATTGTTTTCTGCCTCTTTCATTATTTTTTTCCTTTCCCGAAAATATATGCAATATTTGTTTCATTGTAATTTGTTTCATATGCGTGATTAGAATTAACTGTCGACTATTTTCAACACCGCATTTTCATGAATAGTGACTTATCGTTTTCGCGGTAACAAGTAATCTCAGAAATAAATGTAAAAAACCCTATTTCAAAGTTGCGTACAAATTAATTTAAGCCACGTTTACATGAAATTCATGTGTACGAAACACGTAAAATATACATGTATTTGTAACGTAAATTTTATGCTGTTTAAGGTAGCTTTATTGTGTTCTTTTGGAATTATTTCTTTCTATTTACGTGACAAATTGTTATTGTAAATGGATTTTAATACTGAAATAACAACTTATCATGCAGATATAACGTAAAAATCATAAAGTGGAGACTTCACATTTTTTCAGAATAAAAACGTTTTTCGATAAAAACTTGAAGATTAATACCGCTGCATTATTGGTAATTTACTGTTTAGCCATTTCGTGATTTCAATTTTGCGTTACACAGCACTTTATTAAATTTGTCTGCACTAGATTACATGCTGAATTTTTTCTCCAACCATGCCCGAACATTTTTTTGCGTGTAGAAAACTTCTTAGAGAAAGTTTCTTATCTACCTGAAAAAGGCCATTTA
Organism: Ceratoteleas bidentatus; assembly: GCA_022817645.1. Lineage (NCBI taxonomy): Eukaryota > Metazoa > Arthropoda > Insecta > Hymenoptera > Scelionidae > Ceratoteleas > Ceratoteleas bidentatus. The sequence continues at coordinate 3,957 of JABFPB010000701.1, forward strand.
TCATCAATAATAAACAACGCACTAGTATTCAACTATCTGACACAGTCGACCCTTATGGCATTAGGACCCTTCTTTCAATTTTGCAGGAACCACAATGAAGACCATACGAAGAACATTGGGGAAGACAAATAATTATGGAATGGGGTCAGTAACTGCATAGAAAATGGAGGGGCTATTCTTAAAAATATATTAAGGAAAACAAAACTTTATCAGTTTCATCTATTGCGGATCGCGATCATATATATAACCGTAGCTAATCTTGAATGATAAGTGATGATCGTGAGTAATGATCGTAAGTGCTGATCGTGAATGGTGATCGTGAATGGTGATCGTGAATGGTGATCGTGAATGGTGATCGTGAATTGTGATCGTGAATTGTGATAATATGTAATAAGCAACTACCGTGAATACTCATAGTGACCGTAAGTTATCGGAAGTGACCTTAAGTGATCTAATGTTACCGCGAGTTATCATAAGTGACTGTAAGTCACTTATGATAACTCCTGTTTGTGACAGGAGTGATAATAAAAAAGTAATAACAGAAAACATGTTACCGACCAATGATCAATACCACTGCGCCTATCAACGATGGGAGCATGTTAAGGAGACGTCCCAGTGAGACATGGGCAAAATCGATGAAAAAAATGAAAAATTGTTCATCACATTTTTTTGTTGATAAATATCAAAAATCTGTCTTTACAATTTGTTCGCCTAGAAATTCCGAACCTTTTTTCAAAAAATTAGAGTATAATCCATTGAGATTTGCGGTACCCAGCTCGTGTTAAACATAGCCTATTTCTGGCTAATGTCCAAAATTGTGAGAACTTAATGGTAAATTTTCAAATACTAACTGCAAATAATAATGACTAATGATAATAATTGATAACATTTATTATGCCGTTCTATTTCCTCGAATTTTAAGAAGTAAATTTTTCCCTTTCGTGCAAATCTGCCCACATTAAATCGATTTGAAAAGTCGGTAATTTTTTATGTAAGTAAAGTTAGACAGACAACTTCGAGATATCAAAAATCGAAATATCGCGGAATTTGCTGCAAATTTGGTGATATTTTGGTGTGCAAACATTTAGCTTGTTTGGCCAATTTAACTTACACTAATTTTTGTGATATTTGAGTGGTGCATTTTTTGAGAAATCACTCAAGTATTTGCATCAGTCACTCTAAAGTCTTAAAGTGACACACCAAAAATTTCTTCAATCTGCCAAATCAGCGAAATTTCTTAATTATGTTTAGTCCTAAGATCGCTTACGTTCAGGAGCGTCCGGATATCGGTCGTGACGCACGCGCCGATAAACAGATAATGTCGTTACCCGAAGAATAATTACCCGGCAAAATGGTAAAATCCTTTGTCCGCCGTCACTCTTTATATAAGCCCCGTGCAACCGTCCCGGACGTTTCGATCCCTCTCGGCCGTCTTACTCCTTCCTACGCCATTGCACCGGCTTTCCAGTCCGGATAAACCCTAAAGCGCACCCAACCACATTCAGAGCAAAATAAACGCGTCGACGATTTTCGGAAATACCCTAGAGATGCATTAACGTAATCCTAAATACCACCACTCCGGTCATGCGGAATTCAAACGAGAGAGAGTTTGTCCGATTGATCGTAGAAAGCATGTAGAGCGCGTGGCAGTGCGGGGAAGGGGACTGCAAGGGGGGAGGAAGGATACCCCCCCTCATTACATGTGCACAATGAGCTTTTATCTGCGAATGAGAATTGATGATCGTATAAATCAGTGCGGGCGCCACTCGTCATCTACTTGCGCGGATTTTCAAGATGATAATTGATGACGTCGATGACGCGGAAGATGCATTAACCGCGCGGAAATTACCGCCAAAAAGTGGCCGGGCTCGAAGCGGCAAGTGGTTAATCGTTTTCCATTCAAGGGCCATCTCGCGCCAACATATTTCTCGCGCTGTAATTTCGCGGGACCGTTTTTGTTGGCGCCAAGTTGTAGCGGAATAGAACGGCAATGAAGAAATTAGCGGGATAATTGATGGGCATTTGATACTTTAATAGATGAATGCGATAAAAGCAACTTGCCTTCGGAATAATCATCCAGTGTTCTCGTGGATGGTAAACAATAATGAACCGAGTTGAAACTGAATTACGGCTTTTGTACGCTGCTGATTAGGTTGCTCTAATTTCCGAACTTGCTCGTGATTAGGTTGCAGAATTTCTAAATAGCGTCGATCCGGCGCATGTGCCAAGACGCTTTCGCCTTTTTGCAGGCCAATTCTGTAGCATTTCCAATTATATTTCGTGAAAAACTCCTTTTCCTTAAATCGTCGTTATATTTGTACAGTCGAAGTCAAAGCTGGAACATTGCAGCAGCAATTTGCCAAAATGTGTGGGAAATTTCGCCGACTGTTTTCGTGTCGAACGAATTAATCCTTGTGAATAGTTTCCTATTTATGGAGAAAAGGCACGGGAAAAAACTCGATCGTTATTTAAATGCTTTCACAGTCCCTTTATAATTGAGAGTCCTGCTTAATGTAACGCTTATAGGGGCATCGGGTCGATCGATTTTTCGACGACGTATTCAGAGGCGTACATTTTTAATCGCTTTTAACTCGCCGAGACTGCGAAAGTGAGTGTCTTAATCCAAGATACATTTGCGGACAGTTTTAATTTGGGATACCCAATCCAGTGCATAATGGATGACTTCGATCATCAGTTTGAAAGTGACGACGCCGGGATCCCACTTTTCAAGCGTATATATCATCACCCCTGAAACTTACTTAAAATATAATAATCCGAATCAGGATATCGCTCTTGAAGTCATCCATTAACATAATATAAAATCTACAATATGACTAATTACTACTGCTCCGGCCAGAGTGACCAAACAGAATCAAACTGGTTATTCTCATCATCCCCGAAGTTTGTCCTTACAAAACACATTATTTGGCCGATCGATTAAAACCTGATCAATGGTTTCATCAACTCTGCACACAATCCTCCCATGTTAATCACACTTCCCTCCTTCCCTCTATCCCTCTACTTCCAAACAGCTTAAAAAAATCTCGCCTTCAACTACTTTCATTAAAATCTCCTCCGAAACGATTACGATTTCCCTGAAATAAGTCAGCGTGCATAACGAAACGTAACGAGCTAATGGTAATCTCGAGACGGTACAGGTGCGCCCGACGAAAGGAATCGCTCGCTCCTCGGCTAGCATAATTACGTTTTCATATCTGCGCGTATCAAATTAAGCATATCGCCATTAACGTGGCCTCGCGGACGTATCGAACCAAGCCGAGCGTTCGTCGGAAATAACATCGGCCAAATAGGTAGGTTCCAGCGAGATTCATATCGAACCTTTTCATCGTCTTAACGGGCGCTCGTTGAACGCTTGCGAGAACTCACAGAGGCCGGTACTTTCGCCCGCCGTCTCAATCATGCTGATGACTATCATCTAATCTTTTAAGAGAGGAGTCCGTTCAGATAGCGAGCAAGAAAAATGGTACGTTCCGCTCGTCGCTTTCGACATTTGCCGACGGCCGCCGGAATTAGGAGCGCGGAAACACATGTGGCCTGGAACGGCGAGTGGAACGAGTCCGGCTTTGGTCAGACTAGCGCGCAATTGCGGCCTTTTTGCCCTTTTGCCGTGGCGAAATGAAAATTTCAGAGTCCGCAGGCCCTTCCGCATCATTAGCCGGACTTTTGACGTGCCGGCAATTGGATTGCGCGTTTGATTCGGTTGCGCGGTCTATCGGCGTTTTATTTCGCCGAAAATTAATCGCGCGTCGGCACTACGTGACGATTATCATTCGGCCTTCTTTGCCCGAAACGTGCGTATCTAATGGCCGAGAAAATTACATTATCGCGCCAAGTGAAATAGGTATGGTTATGGTCAGGCTTTCGGAGTAACACTTAGTTTCAATGACGTTTCGGTCACAATTACTTCTAACATGCGATAAAACGTAATTTCATTGTTATTTTTCACGGGTTATGGTGTTTCGGCGTTTCGGGAAACGAGTTTAGATTTATCACGCGATGGCCTCGCCATTGTTGCTTCGCAGGGAAATAGCCCCGCGTTCGAACAATGCCGACGACGCGGGTGGTCGGGTCATTAGACGTTTCCACTCTTCTTATCTGCAATTTTACACGTTACTCTTAAATATTTCGCTAAACGAAAATGGTAGAATCGCTTGTTGCGAGCCGACGCGAAAATAAAAGTCGCGAAATCGCCGGAACCTGTTTCGCCCGATGATGATTAATTCCGCGCCCGTTGGACGTTAAGTCGCAACTTTTCACGCCGAAAAGCCACGGACTCGTTCTTTTTTAATCCCCGGCATCGTAATAATTTCACTCGCACATAATGTACGCGGCGCCCCGCATAACGTCATGCGCCATTTTGTAACTGCAAGCAAGTTCTCGCGCGTCATGTGCAATTCGAGGATTTACGGCCCCCGACCCTGCGACGCGCCCCCGCGCGAAAGTGCTGAAAGTAATTTTAAGTATATCCACTTAGACGACCTTCGAGGGCCTATTCTTGCCGTTTTTCGTCCCTCCGTTCATTATTATTGCATTTTCATTTCCGTCCCCGCCGACGACCATTCCTTCTAATTAATACGACCCCGGGCGCTGCGTCCGCGTCAACGTCAACTTTTCACAGGCGACGACTTAACGCAAGTTGCCGCGACTTTCGGCGCATATTCGTCTTCGTAACTATTTAGGTGGGATATCACAAATGTATCATCTACTTTGCCGGGTGCGATACTTTGCGCTAATGATTGCTTTACGGTATCAGCAGTGAACATCAAATAACATTCATCTTTGAGGAGTTAATCGTGCATAAACATCGCGGGACCCCTAACCAGGTAATGCCGTATATCTGATTAATAGTGGGCGATTGTCGATCTAAGATTCCCTCGGAATTATATTTCGTTCAGGCTTTTTACGAGGCAGTGTTTTCGAGGATTTAGGATAGGTTTACAGTGGATTTGGAATATTTATAGATGGGTGAATAAGGTTTAATGACGGTATTCTCTGTGCAGATTCGAAAAAAATTAGCGACATTTTTAAGTGGTAGGTGGGATTGTTTCTATGTAATCTTAGTAGCTTTTCTACGCGATACTCTAGTAAAAATTAAACATACATATGTATATGGACGTATATGTTTCCAACCATTCCATATATCGCCATATATGATTTTGTCATTTTCATATAAGGGCCATATATGTTTCATTTTCCCGAGGGTAGTACAGCAAAATGAAACATTCATCTTCTGTTGGTCTTTCTATTGAGCAGATACCGAGATTGTAGAAGGATTAAAATGCCAACTAATGTGCTGTACATCTGTATTTGTAATCAGTGTAGATATACAAATACATTATTACGCATTTTGAACTTTCTCCAACGAGATGCCCTCTCTCCATTGTTTTCGTAACATACGATTCGTATTATTCTATTCGTTCCTATCTAGATCAAGACCATAATTCATTTTACAATACTGCGTTGCTATATTTGTTGTTTCCTGTTCTGCCAATGAGTCTTATTATCAAAATGTCTCTATTCAAAGCAATTTCTATCATTCCTTCTTAAATTTTGAATAACTCGTTTTTTGTCAGAAAATACACGAAAAGTTTAGTAAATTTCATCTAATTATCATCGCAAATTGAAAAGAATGGCATAGTTTAAATTTTACCGAACTATCAGCAATATGGAAAGTTTAATATTATTAAAATAGAACTGTATTAGTCTCAATTTGATACGTTTTCAGTCGTTAATTTGAAATCATTAATGCAATAAAGTAACTGATCACTCATTAATATTGATCAATTAAATTTAATGACGTTTAATATGAAATTACATTGATGCAAATGAAAAAATGTAGCACTTTCTGAAATATAGTAAATGTTCAACAAAAGTGGATCTTTATGATAGTCTAAGATTTTTATTTTGAGGTTTTGTAGATTTAATTAAGTCTGCGATTTTCAGGGGACATAAGAAGGCGTGAAAGGCTAATTGTATCAAATATTGCGACATCACCTGCGTTATTACGATTGGAAAAATAGACAGTTTTCGAGAAATTCTAGTATTGCGTTATTCATCAGTACAATACGAATAAAACTTAATTCTATTCCCATTATTTTTATTTAGAATTCGCCAAAACGTATATGCAGGCCTGAGAAACATAGGCGTTTCACTTAATAAACTCGATCGATATAACGACTCCCCCTTTAACCAACTCTAGTTAAAAATTACAAATATTAGATGGCACTTTAACACATCCCGTCGCGCTCGAATTCGCGTCGATATCGTTGCGCATAAATTCACCATTACCCGGGGATATAATATCCACGCGCAATCCGCGATTAAAATTGCACGATACGCGAGCCTGCGAAAATATATTTTCGACGAACTTGTCCTAAATGTTACACGAGTGTTGCTGAAATCCGAGCGATTCCCGCGCAACGAAATATTGCGCTGCAACGCAAAATGCTCGTGTAATGGCCCGGCGCTCGCCTTTCACAATGCACCGGAAATGTTTATCCCTGTAATCGTATCGCCGTTCGTCATGTAATCTGCTTTCTTTCCAAGCGCGAGTATTACCACTCGAATGTTTGTGTGATTATTTTATGTACCTTGCGCGACGAGTTAATACATGACGAGTCTTGAGATTTTCGCTCTTTTACCCCTCGTCGAAAAATCGTCGAATATTCCATTCGATACATAATCGGCCAAACACCACATAAAAATGTTAAATTATTGCTCTATCAACCGATTCGCGGTCTAAAGCCACGAATTCCCATAGGTGAGACAGCAGTCATAAATGCGGAATATATGTTGACATGCCATAAATGTCGCACATACAGTAACATAAGTCAATATCGTGGCCTTCGACCACGAAATTGACTTATTTTACTGTATGTGCGACTTATACGTAATCGATAAGAATCACAGTAAATTATAAAAAATACGATATACTTTTTAGTACCTACTATCTTCAATGAACATTTCTCATTTAGCGTCGTAAAATGTCATAGATTATTAATTAAGATTTATTATACGATTTGGCAAAAGTTCTTACAAGAATAATTGAATCCAAATGGTATACGGTACATCGCATATTCGTATATATCATACTCAGATATACTGCGATTACAGGAATCTTAAATATAATATTTTTTTCACTGCAACATTACCTTACTGATGTAAATGCAATCTAGGATGTGGCGCCGAAATTGGTCGAACGGTAATTCGCGGCTGTTACGTCGGCTGCTTTGTCCGTGGGTGTCACACGTTGAATAATTTAATCAGACCATTAAAAAAATAACTTACACGCGCGTTAACCGCGCGCCATTGGCCGCCCTGATCTCGTATCTCCGCGATGATGACTTTCGGCGCGCTAAAGTTGTCTTCTGCGGAAATTGTAATTGCGCCGAAATTGGGCCATTATCCGTCTCTCTCTCAAGCATTTCGATTATCCAATTAAGCCGTAACAAGGACTACCTGTTAAGGGCATCGCGAAAATGTAACGCAGGACATGGACTGCAGCCTAATAAGGTCGGTCAATAGAGTGCGACCTTATGAGATTTTGATCAAGTCGAATCCACTGGCGATAAAGTCGATTCCCGACGAACCTCGACTCGCGTCCCAATTCGCGCCATCTCTTTTCAATCCTCTCAAGGCTGGCCGACTTTGTTTGGTCATGTTCGGCGTGTATTAATTAATTCTATTTCTCATCGCCTCGTTTATTTACGAGATACAACTCTTTTAATTATCGAAACCTCGACGCGACGGATAAAACATTGAAACGCATTCGATGTATCCAATTCAACTTTTACTTCGAACTTAATGATTCGTTCGTGAACCTTGTTTTCCCCGTTTTTTATTTTCCCTTTTCGCTGTTTGTTTGCTGTATTATTCATCGTAATGTTTAACGTATCACTCGACGGGGTGTTCATCATGAAAATACGCGATCGTTAATTCCGCGCGAGAGTTTATTTCGATTTATATTAGTGGAATGACGAATCTTTTGTCACATTGACACGCGAATACGTTTTTCGTCCGCCACTTACTTTGCAGTCGCGCTGGGTACTCAGGTGCCGTGATTGTAATATAGGTCAACGTTTACACAGCTGCTTTAAGCTGGATTTACGGAAGAGCTTTCACCATACCGACCGAAGCAAATACATTGGGACGGCAAATACATTTTTTACCTTCGTTGGCTCTCAAACTCTCCGCCTTCCAATCTCCGACCTTTCCACGGCTCGTGGAATACGTTAGCGTGCGACGCGACTATGCGCCACTTGTTCCTGTTTGACTTGGAACACCAACGATATCGTATCTCGTTGCGGCCCTCCTTTCGGCATATTCGAATCGTTCGATTGCAAGCTACGTTGACCGTTTCAAAATTATATGTGGTTTCCATTTGCTCCTTTGACGAAGCTTTTTTGCCCAGTTCTTGGTTGAGGGTTTTGCTTTAACACTTGGCCGAACCGCTGGATTTCGCAATAAAATATTTTGTAGAGCTCTTTTCGACTGCAGTCATTTGATTTTGATTAATTGGAATGGTTCTGACAAATATATGTAAAATATTTGCATTTTGTAATGGAATAAAAATTTTATTGGAAAGAGGAAAATTCGGATTGTCGGGTGGTAAGCGAAATTGATTTGCACATTGGAGAAATATTGGTGGTTATAAAGTTTACGATTGCGATTTGTTTGAATTTGTAAATGTTGGTAAAAGGAGATGTCTCTGTTTTGATTTTTTAACTTTTAATATGAAGATCGGATTATTTAAGATAGTGTCCGACTATTTCGGTATCAAGTTATTCGACCCAGTGAGGGTAGTATATATTCTGTGTTGAATTCATAGATATGGAAACAAACCTAATGCTCCTTTGTCTAAAATTAATCACTATTTCTCTGTTTACATTAGAGGATATGTATACTAACTCTGCTAATATCGTACATTTAAAATCTAAATATCAAGTTACTTATTACGGAGATTTAGTAATATATTAGTAATTTATTAAGTTAACATTTGTTTAATTCTCTACTTTGTCATTTATTTCGACTTACTATAATTATATTTTGATATTTGTTCTCGTTTGGTCTTCGATTTGCTAGATTAAAAACTTTAAACCTGTTTAATGAACTACCCATAGTTGTTTATGTATACGTTTAATATGTCTTCATATTCTATCATTTCCCAATTCATGATGATTATACTCAAATGTAGAAATATCATATATAAATGTCAGAGAGTGTTCAATGTTTCTCATTACAGAATTCTACGTGTATTTTTGTTGATCGTCTGTAAAGTAGTAGACTCGCCAATAACTATTTTCATGAATAAGCCGCCCTTAAAGTAGTTCCCAAATCAGATTACGTTTATCGCATTATATTAATTCATCCAGCATTGTACCGGAGAGGTCAGGTTAAAAATCTTTCTGCGATCTGTTGTAGTCATGGTAACTTCTTGCTTGTATCGCTTCCATCTTAAGGGCGGTTATAAGATCGGACAAGAGCTTTTTCCGAGGAACAACGGAACGGCTTTTTGAAAGTCTCATAGAGAATTCTATCTCAGATTTCTATCTTCAATGAGTCGTTCGTTTCGAGGAGGTATGTGGAGATATGGAAAAGAAAGTGAACGTACGATCAGGTGATTGAATACTGCGGGTGTCAATGCAATGTTCTCACAATTTCAGGATGAAACAAGCTCGAAATAAAAAGATGCTTCGAGTAGCAACGTTGCACTTTCACGATCGAATACTTCCAATATTAGAAATATTAGAAAAAGACGAATTACAGGATATAAAGCTCATCTAACTTCCGCCCATTTTCAAGCAAATCAGACAGTTTTAAAGAAGGAAATTGTGAACCACTTGATTGTTTTGCAATGGACAGGGATTTGTGAAGACATATTTTCTTTACAAAGAAAACCTTGAAAGCTTTTGATGAAATTTCCTCCCTTTTTTAAACTTTTCGCACTTCACTGATTATAACTTTCATTAATCAATGTTTATCAGAATTCTGTCTTTACAAACACTAATTTACTACGTAAGAGATTCATTAATCGAGTGAAACGTTGAACCAAGAGATTTTTTTAAAGGTGTCTATTATTAACCAATTTTCATTTTTAACCATAAAGAAGTTAAGAATTGACTTTAATTCATTTGGAATTGGAATTCTTTAAAACGAAAGCTCTCAAACAGAAAAAGGAAGACAAGAATCGGTTGAAATGACCAAAAATGGCATTTTCTTAAAAGTGTTCCCTTAAACCATAACCGTGTTTTCATTTCAACATCGAAATAACTTCCAAAACTCCGGACTTAAATATCCGCAAATTTTGGCGCCAAAATCGCTTGGAGTTTCCATAATCAGACGAAATCGTTTGTTTTTCCTTTGGCGAGCCAAAAAGCAAAGTCAAAAAGCGTGCGCAGATCTGGCATCGACCTCGGCGAGTTAAAGTTCTGGCCTGGCGAAGTGGTCGTAAGCCGATCCCGCGCAAGTGGCGGCACCTGTTTTGTCGCAAACTTTTTTTGCTCGCGAAAAAGTGCGACAGCGATAACGCGAAGGAAGTTGGAATTGCGACTTGGCGGCTCGTGACAACGAGCGCGGCTTCGGATAGCGTTGCGCGAGCCAAGGTCTTGCGCCGACATCACTGCCGGGGTTTTGTGTATGCTTGCGAAATTCCCGCGCAGAGCGCGAGATTAGACGGATGGTAGCCCAGGGAAATTTAACCAGGTTACATGCAGACGTGGCTCCCAGAAAATCGTTTAAGCGGTCCAAAGAGCGAAGATTAAAGCTCTGCCGGCGCGGATAGAATCTAATATGAAACTGTTAAGGGCGTTTTCGGCGTGTTGCGGCGAGTTTTCGTCTTTCGAAATTCGCGCGCGATTCGCAGGAACAAAGGCAAGAAAACGCCGTATCGAGCATTTATCGCTATTTTATCGAGGATGTTGCCTTCCCGATATACCGCTTTGTAAATTAAACCTTCTCGTGCGCCTGAGTGTTTCTTTCGCGGATTCATATTATTTGGAGGTTGCTTGGCTGACATGGTTTTTGACTGGGAATTAATGTACCTTCTTACGAGGGGATTTAGTAGTTTGCCCTGACGGCAAGTTTGTTGTTGTTTTTGGGTTGGGATAATCGTATCATCTTCTCCGCGAGAATGTGGATTTAAATATGGTTATAGTTGTTTGAAAATTATTGAGATTATACTCAATAAGATATCCCAATATACAATATTCTGAAAAGAAAATTGTAAAGCTTAAATGGAATACATGGTAGCTTTATAATTTTGTTGCAAAATTGTAATATTTTACTGTTAGATTAGAGTAAACCCAAATTACTGCCAGATAAAAAAAGTTAAGACAGACTAGATCCAAGAAGGAAGTTACATATGGGCCATCTATCAGACATATATGTACATGTACGTCCCAGAGCTAGCATATGTTAATTTTTATCTGGGGAATTTTATACGATTACTTCATGATTGCAGTATATAAATAGAATCTTCATTTTTTACTTTAAATTGCAGTGAGACTTTTTGCCAGTTTCAGGTACGTTTTCACAGTGTAAAATCAACTTTCGTTTAGTTTAGAATCGGGTATAAAATTACTGAATTTTCCAACATTTGGGAAATGTAAAATCTATAATCGAAAATATTCCACTTCTAAATAATTTACTATAATAATTTTTAGTAAAAATGCTAACCTCAAAACAATGATACACTACATCCTTTAACCCTATCTTTAACTAGAATTATCAAGTTGAACAACGTAATTTAATTTCAAAGATGATGGCGTCATGTAATAGATATTCGAAGTAGGTCAAAATTGCGCACCCAATAACCTCATAAACACTCGGTACGTGTTAACGTGGTAATATACGAAAATGCAATTTTCATTACGCTTTTCGGACTGATTGATCTTATCAGCGACGTGGCTGGCGCGAAGTTGGACAATACATAAATAATGGTGAATTGTTTTGTGTTGCGTTACAGCGAGTTGGCGAGCTTTCTTTTTGTTCGCGCGCGAAAACTTTGACTTCTTATCCGCAAGTCAAAGATGTTTCTATCGTTGCCGTCAGTGAAAGCAGGGCGCAAAAATTGAAGTAAAAAGGTTCGAACAAGTAGATAGAAACTTTTTGCGCTCAATCCAATCGCCGATGATTTCGCTGAATAGATTACTCTTAGCGAAATGGGATGAAAGGCGCCGGGAACGTGCATTCTTTCACCGACGTGGGCCGCAAATTATTGAAACTAATTCGTTATCGGGGCGGCTGTACACCGAAAACAAGATAACGCGCGCACAGCGGGCATAATTCTCGATGCTGATTAAGGAAGTGGTAAATGCGAAGTTTATTCGGCCGCGCGGGCATAAATTCATCGCAACGCACAGGCGAACTTCGGCTGATTATTTCGTAACACACTTTGCCCGGAGAAACAAATTTCATGGAACATTAATCGACGCCATTATACCGTAGTATTATGAGCTATAACGCAACTCTTATGGAAAAGCCGTACATTATTGACACCGGCAGTGGTCAACGTAGTCCTCGGCGCCCATATTTTGGTCACGTATAGGTCGAGTTTCGTGGTATGTACGGCCGTGTATAAACGCACGGCGTAATGTACGTATACAGTTATTACACCGACATATATAAAACAACACATGCTGCGCGTTATGCGCCGCGCACTTTGCCGCACATAATATGACATCTAATGCAGTCGTGACATTCGAAATTCGACCGGTTTGCGCGGAACGAATGCGTCGATCGCTCATGAATATCATTTACAGTCTAGCCTGAGAGATTGCCTGCTGCGCTGCGAATGTAGGCCAGTTAGGCAAATTTCAGTTTTAAGCGATTTCTCATATTCTGTGATCGCCTTCCATGTCAATAAATCTGATTTGCTCGTTTTGATTAACATTCACAATGCTACGACTTAATGGGTACATATATTAAATTAGTATTTGTTTTCTGTATATCTCGACCAGTGAATGATACAATGAATGATAGAAAAGAGTTTTTTGAAAACTTCCCTGAGAAAACTAAGTGGTAAGAATTACCACTGAAGTGGTAAAAGTCACCATTTCAAGTGGTAAAATTTTACGATTTGAAATTGTAACTTAAAATTTATTTCATTTACAGTGTTAATGAACCATTTTTATTAAAACATTCTAGTAATGTATCTGGAATGCTATTAAGTATCACACAACTTAACCTCAAACTTTTAGTAGCGCTAAATTATAGTTTCAGATAGCTTGAATTTATTCACAATTAATTTGTTTAATTAAATACTCATTAACATTAAAAATTTGTTGGTTTTTTATAAAAACCAACAAACAAAATGTTAATAAATATAAAGTTTAATGTTTTACCACTTCAAGTGCTAAGATTTTACTATTTAAATGGTAATTTCTTACTACTTAGTTTTCTCAGTGTGGAAAGATGTTTTTATTATATCTTCAGTTCATTCCAATGAAGTGAAGTTTCCTTCAGAAATTGACTCAAACTTACTGTAACCTTATTTTTGCTTCCGTTCAAGCAAATACTGCCGTTTGTCGGCCATAATCCGTACCTGAATAAACAGTCCGCGAAATTGAAGAATTTCTCATCCGCTGACACTCATTAATTAACCGCGTAATTTAATATTGAGCCCAAGCTGCATTTTTTATGCAACTTTGTCTTATCGCCGACCCGAAAACTAAACTTCAACAAATAATCCCAAACACCGTTTATGCGCTAAACTCGTGACTAAACCAATGCCACGGGATCAACATCTGATTATGGCTTGATCTGATTCATGAAACTTGCATCAAGAGAGAAACTTGGCACTTGATTGCAAAGTGATAATAAAGTTTCTAACTGACCTTAGATGACGCCACTTAATAAAGGCATTAACAGCAAGTTTGCCGGTGCTTCGTCGCGTTGTATTTAGGTTATGTTTCGCGGCGGGTTGCGCGTAAAAAATGGCACAAAGAGAATGAAACATGACAGGAAGCTGGATTCGTTTTTTATACCTCGTTCGGGAAACCGCGCCGCGATCAAGCCTGATGAATACGAATGAAGCAATTGCTTTTTACCCAACTTTTTGCGGCATTTGCATATCCAAGTTTGCTACAAAAATGCAACTTCCCTGATTACGCCGTGTCCCCACAAAGATGAGCTCGCTTTCTTTTACTGCGCCGAGTATTACTTCGCAAATGATTGAACGCTTTTTGCCAAGCTGGGGATGAATCGTTCGTTGGACTTGCTTAGTCCAAACGAGGTGTTCGCGCGCAGTCAGCCGCGAACTTATCAATTGCATTATCCGGAATTACTTTTACACTGATCAAACTGCAGGCGCAGTTTTTCGAATCAAATGTCGCAGACGTCACGCGAGCTGTAAGGTCTCAAGATATTTCGACTATGCAAATGCGTCATCAAAACTTTTTTACGCCCGAAATTGCGACGCGACGAACTCCGGTGTAAAAAGCGCTGGAATGTTTGAAATGGAACACCCATTTAGAGAGTGGCGAATTTCAAACTTGTCTCGGGATTTCAGAAATTCGTCGAGGGGAGAAGAATGGGGGCGTCTTGTTTTTATTCGGCCAAGTTGGAGGGATCATTGACGGGGGCCACGGCGAAAATGACCGTCACGTTGACTTGCAAATATGTATCTTCCACGTATATCAAGTTTGTAGCTGACGCTGAAGATGGGTAAGACTGTTTGTGTATGTAGATAAGAGGCAGTGGCGGGTAATGAGAGTTGTTCTGATGTGCGGACTGAAAGACCCATTGTATTGTGCGTCAACTGTTACGCTCGTGAGACTAATGTCATCAAAACTCACGTGAGACGGATGTTCCAATATACATGGGCATGAAATGTGTAAAAGGTCGTGTGTTGGGACAAAAGAAACAAACACCAAGTATCAGCGAAGGACGAGGGAGATGAATTCTTCAGCTTCGCCGGCCTGAAAGTTTGATCGATTTCAAATATGTAACGTCGTGAGCGAGAAGAGTCATTTTTAAATTGTTGTAGTATTCATTCAATTAAATTTACTTTTGCTGTCCTTTATGAATTCGCCATCGGCTCGCTGAAACATTCAGTCGCGCGCGAACAAAAATAACCGCTTTTTTCGCCGGCGATGCGAAATTCGACAAATATTTCACGCGATGAATGTTCAAAGGGACTTATGAGTGGAATAATATATTGGCCGGCGAACGAGTTACAGTGGTTCGTTAAAAAGTCATTTCTAATTACGCGTAACGGTTTTCGGATCGACTGCCGCTCGAAGCGTCGACAGGGAGAATTCATCTTGAAACTATTTGTTCGGTTCCAAAAAGTTTCTTTTTCACTTAAGAAGCCGCTCGGCGTTCCGATTCGAAAAAATCGATTCGCTTCCGCGCTGTTTGACAGCTTTCGATAACGCGGCGAAAGCGTGTAAAATTCGCTTTGTTTAAATTCCCGATGCACACTTTCGGAAACAAGATTAAACTTTGCGCGATACCGCGAAAGCATTGTAAAACCCGGACTATCTTGAAAAGGCGGAGTATTAATAATAATAACGTCGGCTACGGAGGGCAGTAAATTAAATCGAGTGACGAGGCAGTACATACAAGACGAAAGGTGTTTCACGACTTTAAGTCCCCAGCGATCATTTATTTCAGTTAAGGACAACGGCGTTATTGATATTTATAATCTTGTCAACCGCGCATTACGCGAGATTTCTGAAAGCCATTTTTAATGTCATCTCCATAACGCGGCCAAAAGATTGCCGGAAGATCGATGCGTCCATCAACAGATGTCACATTGAAGAGTTATAATTGAACTGGCGCGGCTCGCATGTAAATCGCGCGATTTGCATCGTCGTTCCGACGATAAGGGGCGCGTAATCAATTGCGGCTTGTATACGAAATGGCAACTCGCGGCTGTTTGGGGGGCTTTTATTTCCTCATAATCGCTCGCTCGGTTGACGCTGATGGCGGATCCGCAGCCATGACGCAGGAACACCGAATGAGGCAGTATGTTAGATGACTGGAATGTCCTCTAAATGTCTCATGAGTATCTATATAACGGCCCGGCAGCGCCATTCTTTATCCGCGCGGCAAAAAAAGTCGCAAGGATCGAGGGAAAAGGCAAGCCTCGCCGCCGAGTCGCTCTGCAATTCATTGTCCTCGCTGAAATCTCCTCACAATTGCGCTCGAATTTTCCTTCGACTCGATATACACGTATTATAGTTATCATTATCGTTTCGTGGACGTACCCAAGGACGCCTCCATTCAAGCGCGAATTCCGCCTTTATCCCGATTCGGAATATTGGATGCAACGTAAGGTTTCGGAGAATGCCTCGTGCCTTTGCATGGTGATCCGAAAGGCTGCGTCGCCATGTAGATTTTCATATATTTCCGCGAGCTTGAGTCAATTATGCCGCGGCCTTCTTCCGAGAGTATTCAACAACACCTTTGTTTGTGGTAGAACATAGAAATGGTTTGTGAACGAGGTTTTTTTGCAGAACCGCCTGAAGACACGTAGTTCTGCGTTTGGAATTCAACGACAATTCTGTGTAGAATAAATATGTTTTACGGCCAAACATGAAGTCTGTTACCACGGAGTTGGGGTGTTTATAATTGTTTTCGAGCTTCCCGCGTGAAAAAACAAGTTTGGATTCCGGCTTTCCGCCAGAATATTTACAGACTACATCCAGACTGTCTCCAGACTATTGTTAGACTCGTTTTAGTCTGGCAATAGTCTGGCTAAGGATATTAAGCATGTGATCCTTAGCCAGACTAAAACGAGTCTGGCAGCAGTCTGGACGCAGTCTGGATGTAGTCTGAAAATAGTCTGGCAATAGTGGCGGAAAGCCGGAAGCTAGACTTGAATTTTGGCCAATGTTGTAAAGTTCAGAAATAATTCTTTTTGCTTATGAAGAAACCGCGTTTTTTCCTCTTCTAAAACGCGGTAACTCATTACCAAGGAATATATAACAAACACTCTGAGAAAGTTTATTTCACCGAAAATGGAATCCGGTAACCGTAAGCGGACAGGTTCTCAAACTAATGTTTTCATCGATTTTGACATATTTAGGTTCTGGTATTCAGCCGGCCAGAAACCGCAATCCACTTACCGGATTCTTATCATCAATAGCTTGCATATAAAATATTATACTCTTATCGCAGAGTATTTTTAGAATGAAAAACATTTTTTCATTGACTACGATTTTCTCCCATAGTGAGACAACTTCTTGATTTAGTTATTGATCAATAAAAACTATAATATTTTAACAATGTAATATAAAAAGACACAAGATATTGTAACATTGCGTAATGATTCATCTTTAGGCGACGTCGAGTTCACAGGTCATATTCTAATTAGCCATTTCGCGCAAAATTGCGTTTTTTAGATTATTTTTAAAATTATCAATTTCATACATAATCATGAAAGTTTCCAAGAATTTTCGGAAGAATTTCAAGAATTTCAAGAATTTTCGAAATAATTCCAAGATCTTTCAAAATATTCCTGTAAACTTAAAGAATTTTAAAGAAATTCCTGAAAGTATTCAAGAACTTTCGAGGAAATTCCCAGAAACATGGAGACTTTTTTTAAATTACAAGAATGTTAAAGAACTGTCTGTAAGGTTCTGAGAATATTCGGTGAAATTCTAGAAATATCATAGAATTTCCTAGAAGAACCCAAGATTTGTTTAGGAAATTCCATACAATATCAAATAAATTCCAATAATTTTCAAAACTTCTGGGAGATTCCAAGAAATGTCGAAGAATATCCTAACGAATTTTCTGGATACTTTCAAGAATTTTGGATAGAATATACGTTTGCTCTACTCATTCTCATAATTAATTCGAAATTTTATTTATCGACAGAAATGACATTGTTAAAACATTTTTCAGGTGTCAAATCGATTCCAATACTCCCAATACTTCCTAAAAATGTGTAAACCACTCATTTAACCATTCCATCGTAAAAACATCCCCTCCAATTCACTTTACCAAAACCCATTGCATAACCCAATTCCCACGATCCGGCAATGACTCTCTTTGCATTTCCTCCACCTCCGAATTTTCTCAAAATCCCTATCACAACGGCCATTTTTCATAAAATATCATCGACCTTTAGTCTAACTGCGTAAGCTCGCGTAAGATGCGGAATACTAAACGGTCACCTCTCGCGGCACGTGGCGCACTCAAGACCGCTTGACTTGGGGCCATTTATTTCAATAAGTCGAACTCGCGCTGATCCTCGCTCGTTTGGCGTTCCCGTCGCGCCCGTTATCCGGCTCTCCTCGCGCAACACTTTTTATCGTCGAACCACTGAACGCGCGACTTAACGGTCCCGATGAATCGCGCGCATCGCTCGCATAAAAGTGCAGTGTCCATTTGGTTACGGGCATCGAGTGGCGGACGTGTTCTATGCGTCGTCACGTTTCGAATCTGCCGTCGTTAGTTGGCTGCACTCTCGTTTGAGCTGCACGGTGCTTGCGCGCCAGGAAAAAAGAGGCTGAGACAAAAAGGACGGAAAAAAGCACTGGACAGGACCTCTTTCCCGTTCTAACTTTTGCGCGGCTGCATTTCAAACGGCGGTCCGCACGAGCTCTGTAAATAGACAGAAAGAAAGACAGAGGGAAACGGAGAAGTAATAGTGGTAAAAGGATTTCTTTGCGATTGTCCGCCCTATTCCATCCTGCTCTGCCGCAATCGCGCTTCCTCGTTGCGGCGTTCTCGCACAATGGAACAAGACGTATCGCGCTCCTCGTCGCGCCTGCTGCCGTCCTCCTTTTTGTCCTGCTTCCGTATTTTTACTGCTTTTTTGGGGCCGCGCGCATCGCCCTGATTTATTGCTTCAGATTTAATTATTTTCGATCGAAGCCAGCCGCAACTTTACAACGCGCCGAGGACAAGAATAAGCTTCTAAGTTGATTTGCGAAACTGCTTTGTCGCTTCGCCGATTCGGAAAACAAGCTTAGCCGCGAATAATAATCAAGCGCAGGTTTTATTCGCGGAATCGCCGCGCCGATTTCTGCCCTTCGAATTGTTCAATTTATGTTGTCGCAAATTTTGCGCTCGCTGCGAAACGCCCCGTCGATGATCGATGTCGCTTACGCTCCGAGCGCCGTTATTTATCGCGCGTGATTTATCGCGGCCCGAACCTTCGCCGGATCTTGATACAATACAATTGACCCAGTGAAATTCGTATAAATCTATTAGACGCTCGTTTCTTTTTACGCCGGCTGACCGAGCGTACCTTCAATTACAGCGCGCTTTAATCCGCGGAAGGTTATCGCGTTGTTGCAGCAGTTTTACGGGAACTGGGCGAATTTCGTTGGTGGGTAAAATCGAGTATGATTTGCGGGAATATCATTGGGGCTTTTTTGCGGAATGAAAAAGTGGTGGGTGGCAGTGTTTGAATAATTTGTGGTTGATTTTTTGACGATAAAGAAATGGTTTATATTGGTCACTTTGTGGGAAACAAAATGAGAAGTTACAGATTTTTTTATTTTGTTACATTTCAAAAAAAAAAAAAATACGTATTTTATGGTCCAGCGCAAATTGATACAACATAGCTCGTAAAACGATTCTCGGGATCTTAAACAATTTACGGCTAGATAAAAAACTGCAAAAATGTACGAGAGTGGTGATTATAATGGGCTTATTTATATCTGGTTATTTGTAATGGTACATCAATATAGTGTTAGGGAGTTAGTGTAAAAAAATTGTAATTTTAATTTTGTACTAAGTGCCATTTGATGACGGAACAGATATATATTTCTTCATTTCTTAAACGTATTAGTTTTATACAGGCAAAATTAAGGGCATAGTAAATGTTTGAACAAACGTAATAAGAAATGTTAATAATGATTTTATGATGAAGAAGGAAACAATTGCTGAAGAAGGAAACAACCACTTAGTAATGAAATGATTACAAGAATTGTTTTCCAGATGATGTAATGAATTTTATTTGATCAAAAATATAAAATATGTATGAATATTTACTGTACCTTATTGCACTATACACCGAAAGAAAAGTGATCCCAAACCTTACTACTTAATCAGAATGAAGTAAATTTTGTTTATTTGGACTGAAGTCTGCAATGTGCATTTATCTTTTTCGGCTAAAACTGCCTTTGTCTCATCACTCCACCTCAAGTCGAACAACTAACACAATTCTGCTGAATATCTAACATCATTTTACTGATTTTTGTCATCACCGCATTCCCAAAAATCCGCGATCCAAGTTCGTATGTTTTACTCGCTAATTTCCGAGGAAAATCGAATTAGAATTTTCGCGCAGCCACCGTCGAAAAGACTCGGCCACGCCAAAAAGACTTTAAGCGTCGGCCGCTCCGGCGCGAAATAATTCAGCGACATGGGCACGGTATTACTTTTCTTTCGGGTGAATGAAATTTTTGATTTGTTCATAAAGCGGCGTCCCTCGCGCGAGATTACTTTCGCGGCTCGGCGTCGTGCAATCGAGAGGCAAAGCGGGAAATAAAAGGGGCCGGTACGGTGGCGTCGAAGTTCGGGACAATAAGAGTGCAATTAAACGCGAAAAATATATTATACGCTGTCGTCGGCGAATCGCGGCCGAAGGCGCCGAGGCCGAGACGAGGAACGAGGAATTAACCCAGTTTGCCGAGATAATGCCGCGGCGAATCTATTCTTATAAGCCGTTCGGCGGTCTGGCTTTCGGTCCGTCTTGGTCTGTCTCGTTTAATAAAGGTGACTGTTCGGTGCGCACCAATTTTGGCCCAGACGACGCGGCTCGCTCGTTTCGTCGATATCGCGAATTATGACTGCCGGATCCGTTCAGTCACGACGCGCAATAATTTACCTCGGGGAAGCGACGCACGCTCGAATGCACCGTCACTGGGAAAAAAGTTATTGTACGCGGCAGATGGCGTTGCGCGACCGAATTAACGGGGGGAAAGGGGGAGGGGCTAAAAGTCGTCGCAATAGCGGAGCGCGACGGTAACAAGCCGGAAAATAAAGCAATTGGAAGATTATGCATTGATTAATCCGATTACCGGGAAGGCAAGGATTTGGACGTGGGAGGACGATGAAATTCAACCGCGAGGCCAAACATCGATTGGGACAAAGCTTCGGGTGAAGAGGATGAAAAGTTCAGGACGGGGGTTCAAATCCAGGGTGTGGAGGAAGTTTTCTGTGACTTTCCCTGTTGATTGCGGAGTTTTGCTGAAGTGGCATCTAAATTTTCGAAATCTTTTTAACGGATTAAAATGACTGTGAACAATGTATTTATAAAATTAGGTCTTTAAAAGAAACAATGAAAAGGTTACGTATTCATATTTTTTTAAAGACCACAAATATGTAAAGTTAATGCACTGACATCTTGAGATTTACACCAAAAATGAAAACTTAAACTAAAATTGTCATATGATTTTTCGATTATTTATACTCTAATTGTTTATTATAAATATTTACCAAAATTCCGTAACTCCGAAAATTGCACGCAGCTAATGTTGCTCACGTCGAATTTTGCGAAACGCGCAGGCGCGTCCGAATGAAATCTACCTTTTTAACAACAAACCGCGCCGGGTCGAACTTTTCGCCGCAACGGAAAAACCTCTCCCATTAAGGGGAGGTTCTCATTCAAATGACCAAAAAGTAGGCAAAGTTTGGAATTTTTTTGGGGCCAATGAAAAAACATAGAAGGAAACGGTTTTGGGATTCAAAAAGATCATACTTTAGTCTTTATTTTCAAATTTTTTCAACTTAAAAAATAAAATGGCGTCATTTGATGTCTTTCGATTAGAAATATGTACATTTTGTATCGTACCATAATATTTTGATAGTAAATATTGAGTGTATGATTAGAGGTCAAACTGACCTAGTCAGTTGTTTTAGTTTGAAAACAAATTGGCAAAATCATTTGGTAGATTCAACCAACTTTGATACAATTTGGTAAAATTGTATCAAATTTATATTTATATTTCCTATAAAAATAGTGTTTGTTAAAACAATTTATTATAAAATTTTATTATATACAATGTACTGTAAAGTAAACACCTTTTCTTATTGTGTTTTCGTTGAAAAAGGTCAATCCCAACAAAAAGAATCCAGAATCAACATCATCTCACCTAAACCAAACGTATTTATGCGATTTATCTCTGTGTAAGTATCTTCGCGATTCTCCATAATGTCGCTAATTTTTGCGCAGCCTGCTAAGCATAAAGCGCGGCGTTTTATCGCGTTTAACAGAAATATAGGCGGCGCGCGTGTCGCCGCCTCGTCATTGTTCGCTACCAATCATTGGCGTTGTATGGCGACGCGTGAAAACGCCGTTACATTGTGCGTCCGCAACTTGGCGTGTATCTGCTGAATGACTATTCTGTAATTCAAGAGTCTACCGCGTCTCCCAGTTTCATTGAATCGCGTTAAAGCTGAAGGGCGCGAAAAGAGACGCGCCGACGAAGAAATAACTTTCGAACAGATAATTCCGGGACAAGCCTTGCGCGCGATCTCGCATTATTGTTTGCGGATGAACTGTCGCTATGCCATTCTGGCGGCCTCAATGTGTTAACTGACGTGTACGTAGATACTTTTGAGCTATCAGCGGCAAACTGCGGGCCATTGTGGAGCGATATCGCGTAATGCTATTATGCCGTCTTGCGAAAGAAATTTGCATATTTTAGAAAGTCGAGGGGCGAGAAACAAATCAGTTTCGGACTGGGTAGAAGGAAGGAAGGAGATAGTTAATAGTTGAGATAGTTAAGGTTGTTGAGATAGTTGAGTTAAGGTGATGTCGAAGTTCTGCTGCCACGGAGTTAGGGACTTTGTTTATAAATGAAAATCTATGGAGTATTCTTTGAAAAATTATACCAAGCACCATTCTGTGATTATGGGAGAATGTATTGGAGATTTTAAAGATAACTTTCGTCGAAGAATTTCGGTGTATTTTTGGAACTACGATTTTTGCCACCTCGAAAACTAGTTCATATTTCATGGTTCCAAAAAGGTATAAACAGTCGATTTTTGTTGATAAAAACGTGTAAAAAAAGTGAACCAATGGTCCTTGCTTCATTAAATTAGTAATTAATTGCTCATTCTTTCATATTTCGAGAAATCTCTAATGTCGGTAACAGTGCGTTTGTAATCCTCTTAATGTTTTGCAAACTTTGTGCAAATCTATGATCAGGAAAAATATTGCACGGCTTACGATTACTCCTTTTTATGCACTGAAAATATGTTCTTAAAATTACAGTCGAATTGTCTCAGAACAGTTGTATTTTTACAGACTTAATTCTGTAATTTTTCAGTTATGTTGTAAATTTACAGTTATTCTGCGATTTTCTAGACAAACTGAATCGATATCACGGTGTTTCATACACTTTTATTACTTTATTCGAATCTGTCATCTTGGAGGTTAAATAATTGTCACTTTTATAACTAAAAAATGTTACAAAACATTTTCTGTGAAATCACAATACTTTCTGTAAATTTACAGACGAATCTGTAAGCTATTACAGATCCATCTGTAAAATTACAGAAAAAGTTCTGGCAGTCATTTTCCGGCGATAGTACCGGAATTTTGCTGAATCGCGTTTTCACTGTGTTCGCGAACAGTAAAGGAAATGACAGAGAATCATACCATTTTAAGAGGTACCTGTTTGTCTGTGAGGAAACGGTAATCTGTCACTTTCTCAACTAAGGCCCGTTTCCAGAAAAGGAATGCTATTTTGAAAATAACTCTTCTTATTGCATGAAGATCTAATATCGACTACTATCAACGAGGAACAGGCTTGTTTTCTCGAGTGATCATTGGGAAAACGAAGATCATTTATTTTGAAACCTTAAACAAATGTTCTGTTCCCAAAAGGAAAATGAAAACCCTGAATACTCGGGAATGCAGATTTATATAAATGTTGTGCAAACTTTATGCAAATCAATGACCAGAAAAAATATCGCATGGCTTACACTCTAAGAAATCTTTAAAAAAATCCGATTGCCTTAACCGGAATCTTCTTACCTCAAGAGGATTCCTCTTGTGTCAAGAAGATACCGTTTGAGGTAATAAGATTCGTGGTTGAGGCAATTCGGCTGTTCTAAGAGTTTAGGATTATTCCTTTTTATGAGTGGCGAATAGTAAAAGAGGTGACAAAGAAATATACCATTTTAAGAGATATCAGTTTCTAATTTAGAAAACGTCTTTCACTTTCCCAAAGAGGCCCTGTCTTCAGAAAAAGAAGTCCTTTTTAAAATATCTGTTTGTATCTCATGATAACCTAATACCTACTACTGTGAAAGTCAAGCAGGCCCTTATTGTCTAGTCTTCGCTGAAGAAGAACAAGGCATTTTCTTTGAAACATCCGACACCTTTTTCTTTTCCGACACAAATTTTTGGTAAAGGAATTTGAGAAATATTGCGTAATTTACAATGATTCCATTTTATGGACCACACCGAACATTGTTGTTTTCATTTCAGCGGTGGCAGTACCGGAATAACTTATCGCAAGCACCAAACTTATGGTCAGAGAACCATACCATTCTATGGTCCGTTTTCAGAATAAATATTTGATTTTTTAAATTGCTCTTCGTATCTCATGACGACCTAATATATACATCTATCAATAGAAACTGGTGCTTGTTCGCAAATTATTTTTGGAAAAACACAAGCCATTTAGTTTGAAACTTGGGGCAAATGTTCCGTTCTCAAATGTGGCATGGAAACCGTGATGAGTAGAAAGGGCAGATTTATGCAATTATATATGAATCAATTCAGAGAACACGCATATGTAACGCATATGTAAATTATTTATTAACCCCTGTGCTTTCACACTAATATGGTTTTTACACTATTCGTTAAAGTGTTGAGGAAGGGTTAACTTTTCTCCAAATTAGAATAAAGACAATAACAGGAACTTACGTATTGTTAAGAAGAGTGCCAAGAGAGTTTCGGAAAAGATCGTTTAAAGAGATAGTTGTCGTAAATTCATCCCTAGGAAGAATTTAGGTTGGATTGCAGTTGGAAAACAACCATAGAAAAATGATCTAAACAAATAGAAACACTAAATAAGATTTGTATTGACCATGTATGGTCTCTCGAGAATGTTAACCCATCTTAATCCCTTGCAGTCAGAAACAAGTTAAAGTGAAGTCTCATTTTGAAGTCGATAATGGCCGTATAATAGGGTAGCTGGCAGTGAACAATAAATAGTGTGAAGGAAGTGACAGGGAACTATAATATGGATATTCACAAAGTCAAAAGAAGAACTTAACTATCCTTTTTCTTGCAGTATTCAGAAATTTCCTTTTGGTCGTCACAATACTAAGACGGCATACAAAATTAAAATAGGGATTCGGAAGTCTTATTAAGCACTTCCTAAGACTTCTGAATCCCTGTGCCTATTTTAAAATCTGGTAGTTTTCGGATACACTTGGTGCACGCATTACATTGTAGTTATTATACGAAACTTCAGAATGATTAATTTCAGTAGCCTAAAGTAAGAAGGTAATAAAAGTATCGAGCTGGCATATACATATACAAATCTTTGCGTGCGTGCATACTAAAATTTATAGATTTAGTCCACAGAGATCATAAAAGACTTATAGACATTTTAAAAATAACATTACTTTCACAAAAAGGACCTCCGCAGGGAAAATGTCGGACACATTTCCAAAAGAGATTGCTACCTCTTAAATTGGTATAGTTCCCTGTCCACTTTCTTCACATCATGTTCACTACCAGTTATCCTATTATACGGTCATTATCGACGTCGAAACGAGGGTTCTCTTATACCTGTTTCTGACCGTAAGGGATGAGATGGATAAAGACTCTCGAGACACAATAAATAGGTATACACATCTTATTCAGAATTTCTAAACATCTGTTTCGATCCCTTTTCTATGATCGTTTTTCAACTTTCTGTCTAAGGATCCTACCTACCTGAATGACGGAACTTCTCCGAGACTCTCTTGGCTCTCTTCCTAACGATTCCGAAGTTCCTGTTATTTTCTCTATTCTAATTAGATCATATTTAACCCTTTCTTAACATTTTACCCTGAAAGGTAATAACAATCTGTGTAAAAAAGGATTAATCAGTCAGTTTCAGTACTGTTGGATGTGTGTATAAGAATTAAGAATAAAACATTAAGAATAAATTCTTAATGTTTCATTTCATTATATTTTATCATATAACATAAAGAGGTCTTCTTGATTTTTTACTCGACAAAGCTTTTGGCATCCCGAAAAAAGCGCAATTTTTCCGCTCACCTACCAATTATTTATAGAAACCATACGTTTTGAGAATTTTTTCTCAAAACAAAAATTCTGCTCAGAATACTTACTTTAAAGTCGGGAAAAAAAGAAAACTTGAAGACATTTTTTCTCACCTTTTTTGTAAACTTTTTACAAAAATTACTAAAATATCGTAAAACAATTTTATCCTTAATTGCCCTTAAACTCTGCTCAAAATACTTCCTATAGCGCAAAAAATAGTGGAATTCAACTCGTAACAATCACTTTATAGAAAAAACATTTTTTGCGACTTTTTTATAAGGAACCATTTCAAAGTTTGCTTAAAAATCGTTAAAAAAATGTTTTTCCCCAGTTGGACTTAAATTTTGTTCACAATACTTCCTGTAACGCAAAACAAAGTAAATAGCTCACTGAGTTTCTTTATGAACAAATCTATGAGCGAATAATATTAAATAATACTTTGATAATATTTCTGGAACGTCGTAATATTCCAGGAAAATTTCAAGAATATTATTGAATATTATTCGCTCATAATGAATGTTTTCAATATTGATACGCAAAACGTTATACATATATTTCACCCTTCAATGACGACTTACCACAGGACGCGATAAATTCCACTTGCATGTTCGCGAAAAGCCCACCCCATTTCACTCCCGCCATCTAACGCTCAAAGTTGTTAGTGGGAAGGACTAATTGGATTTGAGGGTTAAAGGAATTTTGATTAATTAATGAATTAAAGAGTATTAATTATATTTACGATTCCAATATTAATATAAATTTATTTCAAGAGTTATCAAGGAAATGTAATATATATTTATGTTTCTCTGGTTATTGTTTCCACTAATAAATTGCACATTCTGCCACTCCAGATCTATTTTTTAGCGCTAAAGACGTACCGATTTAGCGTATACAGAGTTACGGAAATGATGAATCCTTAATTGTTACGTCCTTGGAAGACACACATTTTAATGTGGTTCCAATACGCCGCGATACTGCGCATTCAAGTAGTGTTTCTGAAACGGAACAGTTAAGCTTTAAAACGGCCGTTTGTAGTAGTTTAACACTGCCACAGGTGTTGTACAAAAAGGTTACCATGGATCATTTTTCGAAAGTTGCAAATTAAATGTCATAAATAATAGATCCATTTTAAAAACAGCATTACTTTGGCCTTCGTAGGGAAAATGTCGGACAGATGGTTTTCAAAACAGAGATGACTACCTCTTAAATTGGTGTAGTCCCCTGTCACTTTCTTCACACCATTTACTGGTCACTCAGTTATCCTATTATACGGTCATTATACTTCAAATAGAGGCTTCTCTAAGACTTGTTTCTGACCATAAGGGATTAGATGGTGAAAGACATCCGAGCCCCTTTTACATCCCCAGATATTATCTTAATGTTTGTTTCTTTTATAAAGTAACTACAGAAATGTTACACCTACTAAATGGAGAAGGTAAATGAGTAAATATTCTCGAGGCACCATGGGTAGGTATACTAACCTTATTCAGTGTTTATGTAATTTGTTTCGATCCTTTTTACATGACCGCTTTCCAACTTTCTTCCTAAGAATGAACTTGTGAACTTCTGTCTCTTTAGAACATAGACCTTTTCCGAGTCTGACCAGACTCGCTTCTTAACAACTCCTAAGTTCCTATTATTATCTTTATTATAATTAGAGCAGAGTTGACCCTTTCTTAACATCTTACTGAAGAATCCAGAAACCGTATAGGTGAGAAAAAAAATTAATAAATCAGTTTTAGTATTGTTAGACCTGTGTGTGTTTTCGGAATAAATTCTTAATTACTAATTTCACTATACTGGGTTAAACAACATTAAGGGGTTTGCCTACATTTTCAGAGACGAAAAAACAATTTGTGTTTGAATTTTTCATTTCTTAATATTATTTAGAATGATTGCCCAAAAGACCAAAAGAACATACCAAAATTTAACAGAATGGCGCAGTGTCAGAAATTACTAATATCAGTTAATTTAATATTTTTGCATGTAGAAATTTAATATTACGGAATTGGCTTCGTACTATATGTCAGAACTTTTTTGGAACTAAACGATCTGTTTTTCTTAAACGTCATTTAGGAAAAAGTGACATTTTTAATAATGTCCAATCACTCAGCAGAACCAGAGAAAAGTAGTAGCTAAACATTGCCATAGTTATAAGAAAAAGTTATCACATTTATCCAAATTTCAAATTAATTGACGTTATAAAAGAGTACAACCATTTAAAATAAAGTAACTCTGTTTTAAAAAGAGGCATTATTATGACCGAAAAGATACCTTCGAAGGGAAAATGTTGGTATACTCTACTCTTAAATTGTTATAGTCTCCTGTCAATTTCTTCACACCATTTATTAGTCACTAACAGTTATCCTGTTACACGGTCATTATCGAATTCAAATTGAGGCTTGTCTTATACTTTACTATTTCTGCACTGAGAAAAAGGTGGCGCTTGGAAAGCAACAACGATCGTATAAAATAACTGCCGACGCGTCGAGGTTAGGTAGCTCCGTGCAACGATGCCAACTAAGGTGGAAATTTCGACCTTAGACAAAGATGAAAACATATGAACTGTTTGGACGTGTCGCATGAACTGTGTGGACGAATGCATGAAAGAGATAAACAATCGGTAGTTGGCATCGTTGGCTCTGTGTCGGCGCTTGTGAAGCGCCACTGTCGGAGTTTTCCTATACTTTACTTGTCGGCGCT
Organism: Ceratoteleas bidentatus; assembly: GCA_022817645.1. Taxonomy (NCBI): domain Eukaryota; kingdom Metazoa; phylum Arthropoda; class Insecta; order Hymenoptera; family Scelionidae; genus Ceratoteleas; species Ceratoteleas bidentatus. The sequence continues at coordinate 32,875 of JABFPB010000701.1, forward strand.
TCTCTTTTGCCTGAGTCGGAGCACCCAGAACCCCGTCGCACAAATGCCATTTACACGTTGGGGTTCTGGGAATTCCGACTCTTGCTAAATGGTGAAAGTAAAAAAATGAGAAATTTGGCAATTTTGAAATGTTTGAGGTATTTAGAATTTGAACTGTTTGAGAATGTTAAGGTGATGTCGAAGTTCTGCTGCAACGGAGTTAGTGTCTTTGTTTATTTAATATGTACGAATAATAATTTTACA
>JABFPB010000702.1:0-33067 GCA_022817645.1 Ceratoteleas bidentatus
GGGAGTATCGGGTTCGAATCCCAGTTGTGGCAATTAAATTTTTTCAGGTGATTGCTTGAAGAATCTTTGACTACGCGTCACTGCAATTTATTAAAAAAAATTTTATATATTTTCTATATATTTTATAAATTTTTCAATGTAATCCGAGCCGGAATCCGGTCCGGAATCCGGCCCGGAATCCGGCCCGGATTCCGACCCGGGTTCCGGCTCGGATTCCGGCTCGGATTTTTTAAGTAGGGGTAATACGGCGAGGATATTCTGCGAAAACCTGGAGATATCGTCGGCGATTCTGGGAATCAACAAAGAAATCCTGAGAAGGCTGCACATCATTTTGACCGCAATTAACCCTGTATATCTCATGAGTTCTCCCCCACTCTTTAGATGCAGTTCACGCCAATCCATCTCCCTATAATATAAATAGGTAAGGTATCTTTTTACATCTATCGTATTGGTTAGTTTACATGCTGTGATTTGTGTAACGCAATGAGCACATCGCGGCACACACACGACTAAACAGATTTAAAGTGATTGGCCTGCCCCTTCTTCATTCACAACATGATTTCAATCGATTTGAGGTACAGAGGGTTAATATATTTCAAGAGCTGGACGCTGCTAAGTTTAAGGAGTACGGCCCATTTGTTGAACGAACACTGTACGTTTTGGCCTATGAGCCCAATAGTTCACAAAGTCCTACTTCATGTCGAGGAGATCATTTCTCATGCAATCCTTCCGAGCCGAGTTCTATCTGAAGTGGCCTTAGAACGCCGGAATAAGGCCTTCAAGAAATTCCGCAAGGAATTCGCGAGACAGATGTCGCGTAAACACAACCTGCAGATATATTTAATCGGTTCCTACAAACATCAGATCCGTATATAATCCGTATATAACAGGATCTTCCAGAAGAGGCACTGCATCTTTTAAAGAATGCCAACTACATGTATTCTTTTTACAGAAATGAGTCCACGTTTTACAAATTTGGTTTTTTACAACTATTCAATCCGCCATGTTAAGTTTTGAAAATCAAACCTTAAAATCGGATTTAGAGGTACCAAAAACCCCTACATACACATATTTACAGAAATTAACCAATTTTGTATATTTTTGGCCGCGTTTATTGGATGCGTCATTTTGAATTTCGAAAATCTGACCTCAATAACAAAATTAGACACCAAAAACCCCTATATACAAAGTTTTACAAAAATTAACCAAGTATGTATATTTTTGGCTGCCATATTAGATCCACCATTTACAATTTATAAAATCTAACCTCAAAATCGAATTCGGAGACATCAAAAACCGTTTACAGACATATCAACTTATACAGGGTGTGCCAAGAGAAGCCGGACGGTGGAATATTTCGCGAAATTTACATCGGATGGAAACACTGAAAAACTGAAAAACACATGTTCAATACTTTTCAAAAATCTGTCGAATGGCACCAAACACGACCCCCTACCCTCACCCCCGGGGGATCGGCGGATGGCAAATTTGAAATCTTAACTGGGAACCCCCATTTTTTATTGCAGATTCGGATTCTACGTGAAAAAGTGAACAAGTTTTATCTGCAAATTTTTTTTCTATTCGCGATAGACGGCGCTGTAATCGCAGAAAATCAAATACCGATCAGAAGTCCGAAAGCGGTCAAATTTGTCGGGACATACGCTTCGGAACACGAAATTAGTATTTTTGAAAAGAGTATCTAATGATACGACAATAGACCGATAGATGGCGCTATAGTTTAAAAAAAACTATAGCGCCAAAACTATACTAAAAACAATTCTTTCTCGCAAGTGATAGTATTTCTACAGCTAATATGTATATATATATATATATAGGTTAAAGTCTTTCGTTGATTATTATCTGACTTTACAAAAAACTACGTTTAGCATAATCCAGGAACAACGACGTGGACGTTGTTTTTTGTTCCCTTCGGGCTGCGTGTTTTTAGTGAGTACCCTTGCCTCTCATTTATCGGTGTGCTTGTTTTTAGTGAGTCCACTTGTCTCTCCCTTATCAGGGTGCTTGTTTCAGGTGAGTCCTCTTGCCTTTCACGATTGGCGCCAATAACTTTATTGTAGTAAATTCTCAAATTGTTCACCGTTTTCCTCCTGGCAGTAAAGTAATCGATCATAAACAAATTCGATGGAATTGTTTAAGTATGCTGCAGGTATTTGGGCAGCTACATCCATTATTCTCTGACGCAATTCATCTACGTTTTGAGGTTTCGTTTCGTAAACCCGATTTTTTAATTAACCCCACAAGAAAAAATCAAGTGGAGTCTGTTGACCTGGCAGGCCACCAGAACGGACCTCTACGTCCAATCCAACGATCAGGAAAATGTTCATCTAAATAATTACGAACGTTCCGTCCGTAACGAGGTGCAGCACCATCTTGCTGAGGCACAAAAAGTGGATGAGGCACAAAAAATCACAACAAATAGTCCACTTTTTATTTACGTATTTATTAATACAGAAAATAATTTGTTTACAAGCGGAAAGAATAAGACAGAGTAATTTGAAGGATTTTATTATTTTTCACAACTCTTATCTTTCATGATAACAAAACCATCTATCAAGAATAAAACAATATTACAATATTATAATAATAAACAATGTTAGAATAGTAAAATATTATTTATTTCAGTTATTTTAATTGTTTTAAATATTTTCATAGAAAAAATTGATTTCCTCATAATTATAAACCCGGGGGTGGGTGGGAGTGGAAATTTATATGGTATTGAAAAGAGTTTTTCAACTTTTTACTGCAGAATCAGAATCTGCAGTAAAAAGTTGCCCCGCGCCCCACCCGCCTGGGTTGCGGGTAGGGGGTCGTATTTGGTCTCATTCGATAGGTTTTGAAAAATATGGAACACATGTTTTTCAGTTTTTCGATCCGATGTAAATTTCGCGAAATTTTCCATCTTTTGGCACACCCTGAATACATATATGGGGTATATACGTTATATGTATCTACTCACACATTTGGGCCCCGAGATCTGACGAATTCAAAATATTTTATAATATAGAGAGATATATATCTTCTATATTATAATTTTTTATATTTTAAAATATTTGGAATTCGTAAGACCGCCTTCCCCAATAATTATGGATAGTTACGTATTACGTATATACTATATATATACACATCACGTGACGCGATCAGGTGACCCCGACCACGTAACCCGATCACGAGACCCGATCATGTGATCCAATCATGTGACTGAATCCCGTGACCCGATCACGTGACTGAATTCCGTGACCCGATCACGTGACCCGAGCACGAGACTATATCACGTGACCCGATCCCGTGACCCGATTACGAGACCCAATCACGTGACATTTACACATAAATGCTGTGCGTGTATTACCTATCACCTTATGTACATACATCTATTTATAATAAAAAAGTTAATAATGAATGTATCAATTTTGACAATTCTATGGTTTTTCCTTATTCTGAAGTCAGTAAAGTATGAAATATTAATAATTAGTCACTTTTACCGTTTTTATTATCAATGTCGCTATAGTATAGTAAGTCACTGGATATAGAATTATACATGTAATATACTCATTTCATTGAAGTAATAAACTCATTTAATTACCAGAAATAAACAACAGATTGTATAAAAACAGCATCAAACTTCATAAAAACGAAGAAAAGAGTAGTTTAAATAGCAATGTAAATATTGAAATAAATTAAAAAATGTAAAAATTGTGGTAGACAGTAGGACATTTTGGGAAGTTGAAAATAAGGTGGGTAATATTTTAAGCAAACATTATGATAAAATTAGACACAATGGGAAATTAATCGAAAAAATTGAATAAAGACGAAAAAATGTTTTAAAAAAGTTTTCATCGTTTCGAAAATTTTGTCACAAATAGGAACCTCGGAAATAGTTCGAGTTGAAAATATGTGGTAAACATTGGGAAAAATTTTGGTGAATCCGCATTCAAACGGGCGACTCAAGCCCGCTCCCACGAGTGGCGCCCTCTGGCGCGTCATCTCTCGCGTCATCTTGACTATCTCGAGTTCACCGTTCATTGTTCGCGGCGCGGCAATATAGCGATGTAGCATTCATTACGGAGAATACAGTTTTTTTCAGTTCTTAACGGTCGCTCGTTATTGTGATCAACCCATTTCCCGCCGCAACTCTCCAACAGGTTATGGGCCCAGAGTTACGCGGTGACCGCGTGCGCAGCGGAAACGTGGAAATTGCGTTCGCCAAATTTCGAGGTTAGATTTGCGCGGAAAGCATGAGGCCGGTAGCGAATCTGCATCCGCGCCCGGACGAGGCATCGCAGCTCGTTCGGCGAAACGGATAACGCGAGTGCTAAGTCGGAGGAAGCCAGCTTCAGTTCTGCATACGCGAAAATAAGCGGATTGCTTATTTTCGCGCGTATCGGGTCCTAAGTCACGCACCTCCCCGAGGTGCGTGACTTAGGACCCAGATGTAGGCCCCAGAAAATCCAGATGTAGGCCCTGCTCACCCGAAACGACTTGTGGGAATACGTGGACGACACTATCAAATAGCCGGAACTCGTCGCTGGAGACGACGAGAGCGCCAAGGCCGTGAAAGAGTGAGTGACCGCGGACAGGAAGGCGAAATCGAACATAGTACTGTCCATAGAGTCGTCGGAGGTCAAGCAAGTTAAAGCATGCGAGACTTCCCGGGATATGTGGCTGAAATTAGATTCGATATACCAGACCAAAGGCCGGGCGAGAAAAGCTACCCTGCTGAAGCAGCTGATTCTGCAGAAAATGCAGGAGTACGAGGACATCCGCGAGCACACCCGGCGTTTCTTCGACGCAGTCGACAAATTAGGTGAGATGGGTGTGGACCCGAGCCTCCTTTCAATCATGCTGCTGTACAACCACCATGCGTCCTTCGAGAAATTCCGTGTGGCAGTCGAATCCCGCGATGATCTCTCGGCACCGGACGCGCTCTGTATTAAAGTCATTGAAGAGAGCGACGCCTAAACAGTGCAGGAGTACGTCGGCCAAACAGAGCGCGATGGCAGCCGGTAAGTCTACGCACAGGAAGTGCGCCCCGAGGAACAAACAAGGTAAACACGACCCAAGGGGTGGTAAGAATAACCAAATCAGATGCTACAAATGTAATAAGCTAGGTCACATGGCGGCCAAGTGCAAGTCCGGTGACAAGGACAAGAAGGCCAGGAAATCGTCAAACCAGGTTGACAACCTCAGTTTCCTGGCGATGAGCGAAGAGGTCGCCGGCCAAGTCCATCCAGGTATCTGGAACGCAAGCAACCTCTGGTGCGGAGAGTAGCGGATGCACGTTGCACTCGAGGAGGCGTCTCGAGCTGTCAACGCAAACTCACTGAAAGCCTGGCACGTCAAACTTGGACACCTCAACCGTCGATACCTACGGGTAGCAGTCAAAAGCGGGGCCATTCGAGGGCTGAGCGTCAACGATCTGGCTGAGGACTTCGAGTGTGATGAAAAATAGGATTCTCGTGGAGACGGCCAGGTGTCTCCTCGCGCAGTCGGGGCTGCCGCCGTCCTTTTGGGCCGAGGCCATCTACAACGCCAACAACACCCGGAACAGATACCAATCGAGCAAGCTCGGAGGTAAGACGCCATACGAAGCCTGGTATGGCCAGCCGCCGGACGTGACGGTCTTTCACGAGTTCCGGGCCGAGGTGTACTTTTTCGACAACACCCCAGGCAGGGGGAAGTTTGACTCCAGGGGGGTCCGCGGTATCTTCCTAGGTTACGACGATAAGGCGAAGGCGTTCCGAATCTGGGTCCCGAGTGAACAGCGGGTAAGAATAACCGGAGACGTTAAGTTTCACGGACAGGAGGCGCCCAAGAACCCGGACTTCGGAGACTTCAGCTAACTCGGTCGGGATTATGCATTCATATCCGAGATCCCCATTGGCCGTGCGATCTCCGGCCCGGGCTCCAAGGAGTGGATTCAATCCATGGCGTCGGAGATTACGTCGGTTTTGCGCAACGACGCGTGGGATCTCGTGAACCGTCCCAAGGATCAACACGTAGTCGGGAGTAGATTCGTGCTCAGGGGCAAAGTCGACCCAGGCTCTGCCGCCGTGAGGCGCAAGGCGCGCATCGTGGCGAGGGGGTTTTCCCAGCGGCCGGGCATCGACTACAAGGAGAAATTTTCACCAGTCGCTTGCTTAAGCTCCATCAGGTTGATCACTTCCCTGGCAGCTGATCGAGCCTTGCAGCTTAAGCAATTTGATATTAGAGAGGCATACCTGAACGGTACGCTGGAGGTATGGAGCCGCCCCCTTATCTGGAGGAAGCTCTGCGCTTCATCGTCGAGGCAGGATCCGAACATGACACAGTGTTAGCGGAGGCCAAGAGGACTCTGGCTTCGCTGTCAATGGGCAACAAGGTGTTCGCGATGAAAAAGGCTCTCTACGGACTGCACAGTGTTAGCGGAGGCCAAGAGGACTCTGGCTTCGCTGTCAATGGGCAACAAAGTGTTCGACAAGTCGCTGAGTGATTTTGGGGCATCCCCTTCCAAGGCCGACCCATGTGTTTACGTGAGGGGCCAGGGGGAGAAACTTCTGATTATCGCGGTGTAGTAGAAGTCTCCGGCGTTGCAGCTCATCTCGAGGGTTGTTTCGAGTTGAAGCGTCTCGGCGATTTGAGGTACTGCCTCGGCATCTACTTCGAGAGGACCCAGACCGGCATCAGGATGCCCCAGGGAACTACTTGCGGGACATCTTACAACGCTTTAGGATGGAAGATTGTCATTCAGTCGCGACACCGCTCAACGCAGACGCCAAGCTGGTCAAGACCTACCCATGGTGCGACGCAGACGGCTAGAAGCCACCGTATCGATATTTGGTGGGCAGGTTGATGTATCTGTCGGTAGCCACAAGGCCCGACATTGCGCACGCCACGAGCGTGCTTAGTAAATTTAATGATTGCTTCGGCAAAAGCCACTGGGCCGCCGCGAAACGAGTACTCAGATACTTGAAGGCGACGGCGGAGTTTGGTATTGTGTTTCAAGTGAGGGGCGACCGGATGAGCGGCAACGTGGATGCGGAGTGGGGAGGAAACCCGGACGATCGCCGCTCCTTCACGGACTACGTCTGTCTCTGGAACGGCGGCACCGTCTCCTGAGACTCAAAAAAGCAGCGCACAGTGGCCCTCTCTTCTACCGAGGCTGAAAATATGGCCCTGTGCGAGGCGTCCAAGGAAGCCGTATACCTACAGCCCTTCCTCAACGAGCTCGGGGCGGACTCGACGGGACCGATGGAGCTGTTCGGCGACAACCTGGGTGAGCAAAGCCTTGTGATGAATCCCATATACCACAGCCGCGCCAAACATATAGATATCCGCCATCATTACATTCGGGACGTCTGGAACTCTGGCAAAATCAGGCTGGAGCACGTGTCTACGGAGAGGATGCCAGCCGACGCCTGAACCAAGGCCCTACCAAAGGGAAAGCACTGGACGTGCCTGCAACTTCTCGGCATACCCGGTGCTGTCCATTCCTAGTCGCGCGCTTGTCTCGACGGGACGTGTTGGTGAATCCGCATTCAAACGGGCGACCCAAGCCCGCTCCCGCGAGTGGCGCCGTCTGGCTCGTCATCTTTCGCGTCATTTCGATTATTTCGAGTTCACCGCTCATTGTTCGCGGGGCGGCAATATAGCGATGTAGTATTCATTGCGGACAATTTCTTCAGTTCTTAACTGTCGCTCATTATTGTGTTCAACCCGTTTCCCGCCGCAAATCTCCATTAAAAGTTTGATTAAAATTTAGGGAAAAATTCGAATGGATAAACCAAGTTTCGACGAATTTGAAAATATTTGTTGAATTATAAATTATTAAATTAATATATTCAATTATCATATATTTCGGATACATTTGTAGACACATTATTTAATTCAAAGTACGAAAAGTTTTAATTACAACTTAAAGCTTTGAAAAAAACCAGCTAAATTAAAATTTTCCGACGCGATTCTACGTGGTGTTTCATCCCACGTCGGGATAGGGTCGGAATCCGAATCGGTCGGAATCGAATCGGAATCGAATCGGAATTATATCTCGAAAATATGTGTATAAATCTTTTCAAAAATTACCAAATGCTCTAAATTTTTCAGATTTTGAAAAATTTTTACAATTTTGAAAATTTTAGAAAAATTTGACAATTTCAGCAAATTTTGACAATTTTAGAAAATTTAGAAAATTTTAGAAATTTTTGAATATTTTAGAAAATTTTGAAAAATTTAGAACATTTTGAAAAATTTAGAACATTTTGAAAAGTTAGAGATATTTAAAAAATCATGAGTATTCGAAAATTTGAAAAAAAAAATGTTGAAAATTAGATCATATTTGAACATGTGAAAACATTTTAATAATTAGATTTTTGAACATTTTGAAATTTGTTGAAAAATATTTAAAAACATTTGTTGAAATATAATTTCCGAACCGATTCCGACGTGGGACAAAAAACGAAAGTGTAATCGGGTCGGAGATTTTAAACTGCTATTTCACAAATTTGTGCGAAACAAATTTGGGAAATAGAAGGATCAACTGAGGAAAATATTGATAAATACAAACTTTTAAACATATGCAAAATAAAAATATGAGCCGAAAATGAATTATTGGGGAAGCAAAGAAATCGTTCGAAAGCTTTCGAGGAATTAATCATATTGGAAATGTTTTAAATAATGCGAACAATTGCGAAAAATAGAAAAAAATTGGAACTGCAGCAAACTGAGAAAAATACGGATAAAAGTAAAAACATTTTTGAGACAATTAAGAGACTATCAGTCACTTGAGAACACTGTAAAAAATTATGTTAAATTAAAAAATGAGCATGTTTATATATTTCATGATCATATATTTTGAATTTAATATTTCATTTAGATAGGAAAATTAATAAATAGGGAGGCGCGAAGCTTCCTTGGTTTAGAATAAGTTGTCATTTATTCGAAAATTATATATATAGTATACCTTTACAAATACGTCAAACGAAATTGGTGTGAATCCACAAGCTGTAAGCAAGGAAGATTTCTGTGATCTCAGTGTAATAAACATTATCGTCTTCTTAATCGAAGCACCTACGCTGTCATTAGGAAGACTATACCACAATGAATTGTATGCTCCTTCAGATATTTTTTCACTCCAAAGAATAATTTCATCCGCAGAATCGGATAGAAAATAAATTTCCGAAATATCCATTATAATGTGTGCAACGTACTTAATGCGTTGCGCGATATCGATCTGTGTCTACACCCCAAATTTCAAGTGGCGTTAGAATTTGAATCATTCCATAATAATCTTCAACCGCAGTGAATCATGAAAATGTGCGAAACAAACTCACCAAGACTAATTTGTACAAAGCAGCACAAATAATAAAGATTGTTAACACCACTTGGGACAACAAAACATACTTGAACAAATTTTCCAATTCGGAAACGTACCAGAAAAGAGTATTGTGCTGTTCCCAATAAGATCGCAATTTTCTCTGTACGTCAGTTTTTTCTTTTTCACTTCTTACTATGTTATCGTGATCAAAAATCAACGTTTCTAAGCTATTATGTAAAATCTTAAACTGTCCAGTTACATGATTCACCAAAGTGAAGAAAAGTACATTGTAGGCAGAAGTCATTGTAGCCAAGTAAAGACACATAACCATCTGGAAAAGAATAGGAAAGGAAGTCATGACTTAATCATATGCGAATGTACTGAATATACCATTACTTGGAGTTTAATAGGGTTATATGCTAAATTTTGAACGATACCTGCAAACCTAGGAAAATTTCATAATAAGGAGTTACATACAAATGATCAATATTAACATAGTCCATGCCAGTAAATAAAAATGCTCGTTTTTCGGAGCTATTCCTCATGGAATTAACTAAAAATATTTATTTGACTTATAATACATATAGATTTTGTTACTGTTAGTTTCCATGAGAATGAAATGTGTGTGGATATTATGTCACCAGTTTTTTATTTGTTTGTTATCGCAAAATTGTAATTATTAATTTATTTGCACACATAATAAATGTTATGATGAATCAATTCGTTCAAACTGAACGTAGAACCGGTAAATAAAAATGCTCGCTTTCGGAGCTATTCCTCATGGAATTGACTAAAAATATTTATTTGACTTATAATATATGTACATTTTGTTACTGTTAGTTTCCATGAGAATGAAATGTGTGTGGATATTATGTCACGAGTATCAAGCCGCTGCATTGCAAGTGATTTCCGTGATAAAACGACATGCCACGGAACATCCGGAAGCACCACCAGCGCAAGTTTTAAGGCGCGAATTGCACGTGCCTTCTAGTGTGCTGTCACAATTGCCAGATCGTGACAATAAATGCAAACAAATTCAACGCCAACGATTAAAAGATATGCCAGCTAACCCACAAAGTATCGAAGAACTACAAGGTATCCCAGATCAGTACAAAACCACAGTTACCGGAGAACGATTTTTGTTATACGATTCATTTGAATATCAGGACGAATCAACTTTTTGCTATTATGGGATCTGTAGTTCAAATTATCAATGGAGTTGAACAGACTTTGGCTCTTCCCTTCGTGTATGCACTTCTCGGATCCAAGGAACAAGCAGCGTATGATAAAGTGTTCGAAATTGTGATTGAAGAGTCTAGGCGTTTTGGGATACCTGAATCTGTCCCGCAATATGACATATTATGAGTTAGCTATTATTAATGCTGCGAGAAATCGAGTTGGAACTGTCTATGGATATTTTTTTCACTTATGTCAAAGTGTGTATAAACGAATTCAATGTGAAGGCTTGCAGTCACAATTTAATGACGAAAACGATCGCTCGTTAAAGTTAGCATCCCACATGATGTGTGCATTAGCATTTGTACCGGAGGAAGACGTTCCAGATTGTTTTGATTTATTGATGGATGAAGTACCCGACGATTTCTTTCCCGTTGCTCAGTACTTTGAGGTATTATATTATATTTATATAATGATTATCTCATCTTTATATAATTATTGGTTGTAGAATAACAATGTACGCGGAATAAAAGCTAGAGGTAGGCGAAAAGCAATTCCTCCACGATACCCTCCTCCCCTTTGAAAAAAACCAGCCAAAAGTTTTAAAATATCGACAGAATTTTCAATATTGTTATGAAATACGATGAATATGCCGATGACAACGAAATTATACAATATTTACGATTACTGGCACACAATATACCTTTCTAGCTGTTTACATATATATATTTTGGAACTATTTTATATTTTGGAACTATATATTTTTGGAAATATATATGTTCGGAACTTATGTATTGGAACTTTTATATTGGAACTTTTGTATTGGAACATTTGTAACCCAATCAGTTTTTATATTTGTTTGTTGCTGCATATTTGTGATTATTAATTTATTTTCACACATAATAAATGTTATGATGGATCAATTCGTTCAAACTGAACGTAGAACAAATTTTTATTCAAATTTGTATCTGATTCAAGGTAAATGATATTGTGCGAAATTTGAAATAGTGATGGATTGATAACGAATAAACGAATAAATCTTGTTCTGTAATTAATTTAAATACCAAATTTAGTAATTAAAATGACGTAATAAACTACAATATGTTACCTGTTGTAGTTACTGAACACATTTTGATGAATATATTTATAATGCTTAGTCAAAAAAGTAAAACAATACAGACAATACAGTCTCAACGGAACTCGACATTTTTATTACCACGATATACTGAAAATTTGTTTAAGACTAAAATTTGGTACTACACAATTTTATGTGTGCATAAATATGCACAATGTGTTTTTAAGTAAAAACAGTTTAGCCTAAGGTTACTTGACTTAATAATGCATTTACATAGTCATACTAGCATTAAGGGGACCGTCTAAGGGGACTGGAAATTGGCCTAAAGTAGATTTTTTGATGAACAAATTTTTATTGCATGTCATGATACTTTGGAATGTGCTCTTTCGGAAATCTAACAACGTAGCGTTGTTAGATTTCCGAAATTCAATACAGAATATAATTTTGTTCACGTTTTTAGAGAACACAGTACAGCGCGAAAATGCTCGAAATAACTCATAGTACCACTAATTTTACGTTTCGGTTCAAACGACCATACAGTATTATAATTTATAACATGAGTATATGAGTATATAACATGAGTATTTTAACATTTTTTTAATAAATAACGACTATTAGCTTTTGTTTCATATTTTATTTAAGCAATTTAAAATCGCGTGCCGATTCTAAATTACTACGAAATATCTACGAAAGTGACATGTAAATGGACAAATTTGACAGTAACCATTACCCTATAAACCATAGGGAGATGGTTTATTTAAATTTAAATACAAGAAACAATTTATATCAGCCTCGTCCAACTTGTCGTACTTTCAGGGTAAAGTCAGTTTCATCAAGTGGAAAAAATCCGCCAGGTGGCGATGCATCAAGGTGTGCGGAACAAAGGCCGCTCTAACCTCTATATGGTGTCGGTGACAGTCGGTATGCCACGTCTGCCGCGAAAATGTCAAAATCGACATGTCGATGTGTGTAGTTACCGACTGCACCTCCGGGTTCGAAGTAATTCGACAAAATATACATTCTTTCGTAATCCGTAGGACTCTGTTTATGGCAGAAATCGTGCATACAATCTGACATACAGTTCGATTGCACGTTTTTTTATATTTTAGTGATTTCCTCCTTATAAAGTGATTTACAAATAAAACTGTATTTCTTCCTATGACTCGTTTTATTAATTGTTAATGCATTCTTTCAACGATTAATTTAATTTGTGTTGGTGATTAACGACCAATTAAATAAATAGACCTTGTGTGTCCAATCTCTTTGGATGTCACCTTTTTATTAATTCGTTACATTTCGACCAATATAGATGATCCTCATCAGACAATTTCTGATGGTGAATGTATAAGTCATTTTGTCCATTGTAAAATAGTTAAATGATATTGCCACCAGGGACAATAAGACATAGACATCTGGACGGTATGGTAGGTAACATTCAATTCTGTGATTAATTTAATCCTTACTAATATATAAATGGGAATATATGTTTGTTTGTCTATTTGTTTGTTTGTTCGAGCATCACGCTTAGACTAATACAGCTTTCAAAATACTTACTTCCCAGGGGGAATCCTTGAAGTCTCGAGATGGTTAAAGGCTATAAAAAGTTTGTATGTCAATGTAAAAAATAATTTTTTTTTTCTAATTTTGTAATGACTGACATTTATTTTTTGAATATTTTTCGACCATTTTTGACCATTTTTGATCTTTTTTTTTGGCGTTGCCTGCCCGTTGCCTGTCTGTAGTCTCCCCGTAGTTTGGCCGTTGTTTGGGCGTTGTCTGGCAGTTGTCCGACCGTTGTCCGATCGTTGTCCGGTCGTTATCCCATCGTCATCTGGTCGTTATCCGATCATCATCCGATCATCATTCGATCGTTATCCGACCGTGATTCGACCGTTATCCGATCGTTATCCCATCGTCATCTGATCGTTATCCGATCGTCATCCAATCGTTATCCGATCGTTATCCGATCGTCATCCGATCATTATCCCATCGTCATCCGATCGTGATCCGATCGTTATCCCGTCGACATCCGATCGTCTTCCGATCGTTATCCCATCGTTATCCCATCGTCATCCGGTCGTTATCCGATCGTCATCCGATCGTTATCCGATCATCTTCCGATGGTTATCCGGTTGTCATCTGATTGTTATCCGATTGTTATGTTCCGATTTTTGTTCGGTTAAAGTTCGTCCAGAAATATCAGAAATTTCACAACATCTCATATTAGAAATAGCATTTATGAAAGAGTAGATAACAGACATTTGGTGTTTGATGTTATATGAATTAAACTATTTTCATACATTAATGATTATTATGCGAATGCATGTACATATTTAAATTTAACGTTCGGATATCTGTGTAAAGCGTTAAGTCGTACTTATATATATGTGAAGAAAATTCTAATATTGTATAAACTTTATAGATTTTACATAAGAGTACAGATTTTACACTATATAACGTATACAAAATTTTTTTTTCTTTACCTCTCCAAATATCACATTACTACAATTTTTCCCATTACTACTTATATTCCCATTTACATATATTAGTAAGGATTATATTCTGGATGTACATATTACTGATATTATTTATTTCCCGGCGAAGCCGGGTATTTTTTGCTAGTATATATATATGAATGTTTGTTTGTTTGTTTGTTTGTTTGTAAGACGATCACGCTTAGACTAATACAGCTTTCAAAATAGCGACTACACAGGCAGAATCCTTGAAGTCTCGAGATGGTTATAGACTATAAAATGTTTTTATGTCAATGTAAAAAATAATTTTTGTTTTCAAATTTTGTAATCACTGACATCCATTTTTTCACTATTTTTGACCATTTTTCGACCATTTCTTGACCATTTCTTGACCATTTTTGACCATTTTCTGACCGTTGCTTGCCCGTTGCCTGCCTATAGTCTCCCCGTAGTCTGGCTGCTGTCTGGCCGTTGTCTGGGCGTTGCCTGGCGGTTGTTCGACTGTTGTCCGATCATTATCCGATCGTTCTCCGATCGTGATCCGATCATCTTCCGATCATCATCCGATCGTTATCCGATCGTTATCCGATCGTTATCCGATCGTTATCCAATCGTTATCCGATGGTTATCCGATGGTTATCCGATCATTATCCGATCGTCATCCGATCGTTATCCCATCGTTATCCCATCGTCATCCGTTGGTTATCCGATCATTATCCGATCGTCATCCTATCGTTATCCCATCGTTATCCCATCTTTATCCCATCGTCATCCGATCGTTATCCGATCGTCATCCGATCGTTATCCGATCTTTATCCGATCGCTATCCGACCGTTCACCGACCGTTATCCGACCGTTATTCAAGCGTTATCTAACTAATCTAGCTAATCAAGCGTTATTCGACCGTTAGACCACTCTTACCCGACTCTTATCCGAGTGTTATCGGAGCGTTATCTGACCCTTATTCGACCCTTATCCGACCCGAATCCGACTCGAATCCGACCATTATACGACCATTATCCGATCATTATCCGATCTTTACCCAACCATTATCCGACCCTTATCTGACCGTTATTCGACCATTCTTCGCCCCATATCCCACCGTTATCCGACCTTTTTCCACCATTATCCGACCGTTATCCGATCGTTATCCGAAACATTTCCAACCCTTATCCGACCCATATGCACTCTTTAACCGCTCCTTATCACACAGTTATCCGACCATTATCCGACCGTTATCCAACAGTGATACGGCCATTATGAGAACATTGGTTGGCCGTTATTACCGTTATCTGACAAGTATCTGACCCTTATCTGACCGTTACTCTACCGATATCCAACTTTATCTGACCGTTATTTAACCCTTATTGGTTTAAATGTTTAAATATGTAAAAAAATTTCATTTCAATTATGTGGTCCATGTGTGAGTTTGATTCGGGTTATATGAAATAAATTGTTCATTTAGAGACTAACACAGATAAGGAATTATGTAATTTTTTTCGACCCGAGCGAAGCCGGGTATTTCAGCTAGTGTTTTATAGTTTTAATTTTGAAAAATGGAATGGTTTTGGGTTTCCAATTCGCAGTAAATGTTTTGGAGTTTCATAATGAACTTTGCCTTGGTATGTGATTGCACATCTTTTAATTGTGAGATTTTGGCTGTACCTGAAGTATATATGTTTTATAGTTTTTCAGGAAGAGTTTAGTGGTTTGTAATGAACTTTTGCTCGGTATATGATTTCACATCTTTAATTTGTGAGATTTTTGGATTAACTTGAAGTATATGTTGTGGAGTTACATATTTTTTAAGGGATTGTGATAGGGATTCATAATTGAAAACAAAACCAGCGGCTAACTCAGTGGCTCGTTATTTTTACCTTTTTAAGGTAATTTTTTGAAAATTGACTGTACCTAGATTATATGTTTTATAGTTTTGAGTTTACCTGAAGTATAAGTTTTGTATATTTTTTTAATTTGCAGGAAGAGCTTTGGGGATTTATAATGTACTTTGGCTCGATTCATGATTTCACATCTTTCATTTGTGAGATTTTTATATAATATGAAATATATGTTTTGGAGTTCATGTTAACTTGAAGTTTGTTTATAGTTACAAATTTAAAAATAGCTTTAGAGTATACATTTGCAGGAAAAGTTTTGGTGATTTAGAATAAACTTTGGATGGATTTATGATTTCACATCTTTCATTTTAAATAAAAAAATTGCATCACTTTATTAGGATTTACATTTGCAGGAACAGTTTTGGTGGTTTATAATGAACTTTGGCTCGTTTTATGATTTCACATATTTCATTTGTGATATTTCTGTTTGATCCTGAAGTATATGTTTTGTAGTTATAAAGTTAAATGTGTAAAAGTTTGTAATTTTTTCATATTTGAAAAAATTACCTGCAGCTATCACTGGCTCGTTTTTTTGGACTTTTTAAGGTAATTTTTTGAAGATTAAGTTAACCTGAAGTATTTTTACTTACAAATACAAATGTAAAAATTGCATGTTTTTTGGATTTACATTCACAGTATACTATTTTATTACAAATTTGACAAAGAATATCTCGGTTTCCAGCAAGTTAACTTCGTGTGGTGAAATGTATGCGATCAACGTGAACAATGTTTGACGATTATTTAATTAATTTAATTAATTTAATAAAAAATAAAAAAAATTGAATTAAGTATGATTTGGAGTTTGTGTTTGACTTTTCGTGAATTTTGAAAAGTCCCGAAAAGTCAAACACATTTTTCAAACACATAGTAAGTGAAAAGCGTGAAGTGTTTTCAATCAGTAAATATTAATCACTGGCTCGTCGGGTTCGCTACCGCGAACCCTGATAGATCGAGATCGTCCGGAATTTCGATCGATCAAATTAAAGTTAGCTGCGATGAGCGATGTATATATCACTGGCTCATCGCATTACTTACTCATTTCGATCGATATGTCCTGTGACCTTTGTATTCACGTCGCCGATGAGCCATGCTATCGAGAAAATAGTAAGTACAAAATATTCCGCTAATAATTTATACATACGAAATTTATTTAGTATTTATACATTAAAATTATTTAAATGCACTACTGCTACATTAAAATTAATATAGAAATATAATGTATATGAAATTTCGTTACGTCTTGTTTTCAAGCAATATAGGAATTTTTAAAATTGTAGTACTTGTACTTTATTTTAATTTACATCATTGATATGAGCTTCCAGTTTTTGCATCAAATTGCATGAAATTATTTCATTTATTATGAATTTGGAAATAACTTTGTGTGTTGATTTTCAGGAAAACATGTCTTTAGACGAGGAGCTAAATTTTGAGGACCCGGCTCTGAATGCTCCGTTCAGCGCGCAGATGGAGCTCGAGCAATCCCGTGCACGGGACTCTCGGCCGGGTGCCGCCGCTGCCCATGATGTGCAGCGCGAGGCGAATCCACCGAGGCCGGGCACGTCTGCCGCCTACGAGCCGCCGCGCAACGCCACGGGGGAAACTTCGCAGGTGTCGCGGCATGGCGGTGGCGCCAACACTTCCCGACCAACCCGAGTAAACACCGCTGCCAATAACCCGCAACACGGAGCGGATCAAAATCGGCGAAACGGGCCGCATCCCGACCAAGCGGATGAGGAAGAGCCGCAAATTGACGCGCCACGACGTTGTGAGTTATTTGATTAGTTTTTATTTTGACTAGCTTCATCTAATCTTTTAATTTAAATAATTATATTTCGTATCAATTGTACACTTATGATAAATTAAATTGTATTTTGTTTTGAATTCCAATCCATGTCCCCAGTAAACCAAAAATTGGCCTGAAATTGGGAAATAATTGGGCAAAAAACAACCAATAATTGGCCAATCAGACTGCTTTGGGCAATTATTGGACAAATTTGGGACAAAGTGGTTCACTGGGTCATATTATTATTACGCTTTAGTTCTGGTTTGGTTTCATCATGCTAAACTTGGGTTGAAACGTGCTTTCACATCGATTATATTCTAAAATCCTAAAATATGTTTGAAATATTTTTGGAACAAGTAATATTCTGAGAATGTTCCTGGAATAGTATATAATACTATTTACTAATAGTATAATAATAGTAAATAATAAATATATTCTTCTCTCATAAAAGAATGTTTTTATTTTAGTAAAATAACATTTTTTGTTTCAGCATACGAGGAGATGAACCAGCAACAATTTATGCGATTTTTGTATCGTTTGTCTTCGGCTCCTTATTTTTATGGTCGGGACAAAAACAGAGGCCCAAATGGGGAAGCATGAGGTCGAAGGTAGTTCGTAAAAAATGAACTACCGTGTCTAAAAATGTGTCAAATTTATTATAAAAAAAATAAAAACTTGGAAATTATAAAAATAAGAGAACAATTGAAATGAAAACAGGTTTTTTCAATCTTCCTTTAATCCTTTTATAACCTTGCAATAGTATACATTAATAATATTAAAAAATAGTTGTAATACAAAAAATTCTTTTTTTATATTAAATCTATTTTATTTGTCCGCTTTCTTTCCTCGTTTTCTAAACTTCCTTTTTTTCATCCTCCTTTAAAAACCTTTCATACAGTTTTCTTTTTTTTCTTGCTGCCCACCTCGTCGTCAACGCTTCCGTTTCTTTGTCTGCAACAAAAAATTTATAATGTGAATTAAGAAAGTGATATCATGAGAAACAAGTCAAAATAATACATTTATTTTTTTATTTGAATATTTACCTGTTGAGGTGGAACAGCAGGAGGATCATTTGGCCTTTTTTGGACATTGTCACTTTCTTCTGTTTTATTGTTGGCTCTTTCTTTATTGTCCATATTAATCTATAAAATATTGCGAGATTATTATGAAATCAAAATAATGTAACAGTGACTGATTTTTTTATATTTAACCCCGATAGTTAGATTGGCGTAAATTTTAAAGTCAGTTTAGTTTTAAGTTGTTTTATGTTAAATTGTTTATAAATATAGAATTGTTAAAAGGAGTACTTCAACTTACTATTTTCAAATATTGGCGATTAATCAAACAAACGTCAGTAGGGAGCAGAATAGATTGAACAAGATACTACTCCAGTTGTAAACGTAGACGCCGATGGTCTGCTGCCACGGAGTTAGGGTATTTTTAATTACTGTGAACACAATAAATCATCCTTCCAAATTGATTCAATATATTCTTTTTTTATGGAACAGTGTATTGCAATAAGCAAGTTATCAATTTTTTACAAAGAATTTTCCAACTAGTTGTGGTTTAAAAAGTTGAATCTCAAACCGGCATGTTTCTTGAGTGGGTCCCGCGAATTTAAAAAAATCCTTCATCGTTTTTTGCTGGCAACAAAATAATAATCAAATAAAATTAAGTATTCAACGATTTCTTTTTTTGTAAAATAAGCTAATAATGTTTACCGATAATTTTTTTTAAATAAATAGATATGCATTTTTCGAATTTCTGGGCCATGCAGTATTTTCAACTGTATTATCGTTTATGTGAAACCATTTAGTAGAGTCTCCTCTTACCATGCATGTATAATGACCACTTTCAATGTCATGGCCATGATGAAAAATTGTACTAATAACCCTGAAATTGTTTGCGTTTATATGAAATGTTGCACTTGGTACTGATTTTATTTTAAGGTTTTCGATTTTAGTAATTACATTGTTATTATTTTGAAATAATTTTAATACCAATATCAAAATATCATTAGTTTCAGTGACTTCAATCTTCTCACGAAAAACACCGTTTGTACAATTAGTGCATGAAGTACCCCAATTATGCCAGCTACCGATATTATGATTAATAATTTGTTGAAGGTCAAATGTTTGTTGTCTATCGATCGGTAGATCAAGATACAAAACATTGCCTGTGTCATTATTATCAACAATGGTATAATTACATTTTCCACATATTCTTTTTACACTTATATTGCGTTGTAAAACGTCATTTATATTAGGAATTTGACTCCAAAGATCTGTAAGGAATTCTGAAACGTCTTGTTGCCTTTTTTGTGCATACATTCCACCAACAAAATTTCGTACAGCCATTACATCAACACTTTGGTTTGAAACGTATTGATCAATTATTTTTGGTAACAAATGATCAGATTCTAAATTGTTTAAGGCTCCTCTTATCAAATCACAGTGTAGTACACACTGCAACGCTGAATTTGCGTAACACGATACATTGTCGGGATTAGGTAAACCTCGTAAATTCCAAGTGCTCGTATTCTCAAACTTTTTATTAGATGGTTTATCCGTCGTTTGACATTGTAAATATTTTTTGGGAAATGTCCATTGGACATCAACTACTTTTTTAACATAGTTTTTATTATTAGCATGTTTAAATTCACTTAAATCAGGCCTGTATTTTTTACGCAATCGATTATATTCTACTATAGCTAATTTATTTGCTTTCATGGAATATGGATCAAAGTTAATTAAATGTAATCCATTTAACGATGTTACTCTGGAAAGTGCAACATAAGTTTGTCCACAACTAAAAATAGAATTTCCAGCTTCTACAACGACATTATCCAAACTTAAACCCTGACTTTTATGAATTGTTATACCGTAACTCAAAACAATTGGAAATTGTTTTCTAATGATAAATGCTTTATTCATAATTTCAAATTTTACTTTACAACGATCTATATCATATTCCACTCCGTTACTTAACACGATTTTTATACTTTCAATATCTTTATTTCCTAAACTTCGACTAACAGATTTAATTGTTGCGATCGTTCCGTTAACAAGACCTAAGCTTACATCAATGTTTCTCCTAATCATAATTTTTGCTCCTATTTTTACTGTTACAATCCTTGGAAGACCAGCAGTTCTGGACGAATCTTCTTCATATTTCTGTACTAACTTCATTGCTTTTTTTTTTTAAAACTGTGGACAGTCTGTTATATCGTAGGCAATCAATTTTATTTCTTCGGACGTGATACGAGCCAACATAGAGTTATTAAGTGAATCGCATTGAGCGCAAGTTGGAAGTAAGCAAACCGTATTTTTTGGCAGTGTAGTAATGTATGTACACAAAGATTCTAATCGTTCTCGGTAATCTGTTCCTATTAATTCTATTTTTCGTGTTTGCAAAATTTTTACATCTTCCGTAGTTAAAAAGCCTAGGCGAATTCTTGATAACAAATTGCAATATTTTGAATCATTTTTCTGTCTCATGTTAATAGTAAGTTCATCATAAGCAAATAAAGACCAGAGATCGGTAGTACCAGCAGAACCTACGTATTTTTGCATTTTTGATTTTGGGCAACACTGAAATGGTGGATTCTCGTGAACTGGCGGTAGTTGTAATAAATCTCCGAATAAGAGTATATGTTTCTTTCCAAACCAACCGTTTTCTTCATCTTCTGTATTAAATATTTCAACTAATCTTAAATGTATGTACATTAAAACAACATCAGAAATCATGGATACTTCATCAATAATAATCAATGATACATTTTTTAACTGATCTCTTATAATTTTTAAAGCACCAGTAGATAAAGATGAATATTTAGCTGTTGTACCTTGCTCAACAGGAAGTTGAAATAATCTATGAATTGTTAAACCATCTATGTTGAATGCAGCTATACCAGTTGGAGCAGTAATAGCAGTATCTTTATTTAACACTTGTTTTATCCAACATTTAATAGTTTTAATAAGAAAACTTTTACCTGTACCTCCTTCTCCACTAACATACAAACGTAAGATCTCACTTCTGGAAGACAAAGTATTCGTTATTTGTTCAAACACTCGTTTTTGATCTGAATTGAGCTTTGAAATCATTTCGTCTATATTTTCATTGTCACATTTATTAATGATATCCACAAAATCTTTCATAGCATCATCAAGTTCCATGGGAACACAATCATCGGGGTAACTGGAAGTGTCACCATTGTCATTTTTCTTTTCTGTATCCTCTTCCATATGCTTATCAATATTTTTTTTCATATCTTCCAAGTTTTCTCGAATATTTCGAAGCGATTCATGATATTCCACTGCTGTTGTAAGTTCCGACTGCACAGAAATAAATGCTTCAGTATAATTTTGAAAATCGCCTAACAATGTACTAGTATCTCTCCAGGGTTTAAATAATATTAACAGAGCAAAATAATATCTTTCAGGTTCTAAATTGGGATTGTATTGATAATGATTTATCAAATATGGACGTTTCCTTTTTTTTAAATATAAATTTTTTTTTATTTCATGCCATTCTGTTGAACACCTAAACGGCTTAATGCGCGTAACATCGTACCAACTAGCAAAATCGTACAAATTACATAAATCTAAGATTTCTGGTCTCATTGGATAATAAGTATCAATCAATGATGGACAAAAAATATTTTCGGAGTTCTTCTCTAGTGATTCAATTTCTGATCGTGGTTTTAGTTTTCTGCTTCTAATGATATTTACATCTAACCATCTGATAGTAGTTTTAGAATCTGTACCATACAAAGGTATTCCAATAAGTGTATCTGCAGCTTCAAGAGCACCACATTCTCTATGATTTAACATTCGCATTCCTACATTCCACAACGCAGAACATAACGGTTTTGTTGAATTAATTACATCTAAAGTGAAATCTTCGTAACTTTTTTCTGCTTTTGTGACATATTTATTAATATAATTGACAAGAAAATGAGATTTTTCTCCAATAAATTGAATATCCATATTACCTGTCCAAGCGGTAAGAATTATTGGATTATAATCATTAATAAATTCTTCTCCAGTTTTTCTAGGTATATCATACAAACGAGATTTAGATTTCAATTTTTGTCTGTTTGCTACTGAATAAGCAACATCTCTCAATACCAGTGTATCAGTAATTGGTCGAGGAAATCCGAATCTACATGCCCGGCGGACTCCTTTTGAAGTTTTTTTACAACGTAAACAATAGTCATTGTAATGATGACGTTGAAATTTATCAACATTATGGTATAAAGTTGGAGAAATATTGGTTCGAGGTATTGCACAGGTTACATATTTTTGTATAAACGATGAAATTTCAGTTTCTGTAGATTTTCCAATTACGGGAGCATTTTTTATCCATATAAGTAAGTGAAAGTGCTGTGTTCCTCTAGTTTGATATTCCCTCCGGAAAAAGTAATGTTCAACTTCACCGATTGGATTATCGGGGGAACAAATAAAATCTAGCATACCACGAAATACATTATCGATAAACCTTGATGTCGATACTGGATCAAATGCAATAAGTTCATTTAAAGACATATTTTTAGTTTTAGATTCATCATTCACTGAGCGTAAATAGTGTAACAAGTCTTGCCACTCAAATTCGCTCGGACTAAGTGTAAGAAACCATGTTGGAGGTCCGTAATAACGAAGCATACACATTAAATCATTTTTAGGTTTTTTCCAATATTGTTCAGTGTTTCTTAATCGTGCGAATATAGTACTCAAATTAGATTCGAGTTCTAAATTTGATAATTTTGCTAAGTAAGATTCAGCAGTATATTTTTCACGAGGATTTGTAATATTTAATTTTGAAAAAATGCCTCCACTTAATTGCCGCCTGTTACTATCATTTAATAAATAAAATAAATATTGTATGTTAGTTCGAAATTGAGAATGCTTAGATAATAGTACACGCTTTATAAAGTTGAAATCTGTAATACGTGTTTCTCGATCTTCGTTTTGACCATTTCTACCGTATGGATACAAATGGGGAAAACACTTCAAATCCAAATCATTAACCCTATTATCCAAAGGAACATCGTGGATTTTAACCATTTGATATAATGCGGTATCAGATACGTTTTTCTTCTTTTCATACATTGGATAAATTGTATATTGTTCATAATATGAGTCAGATTGGGACATTAATGTTAAAATAGCATCATGTTTTTCATTATCGAAGTTTTTAACAGTTTGCGTTGTTTCTGCTTTGCATTCAGCTACATTCTGTGTATTATTAATAATAATGTTGTTCACTTCAGCCTCTTGCATTTTTTCTTGAAATTCAACGTCAGAAAATTCAATGTCAACTTTTTGTTCATTTTTTTCTTTCAATTCTTCTTGATATTCAACGTCAGGAAATTCTAATTCCAGTAAATCATCTTTTTTATTAGGCATTTGTATCTCAGAGTACAGACAATTATTATCTTTCAGCCATAACAAAGCATCATAAACTTTTTTAACGTCGACCAAATTTTCCCAAACAACTTTTGCTTTTGTTGGAATTCCACGAACTAAAATATAACATTCGTGATTTAAATTAATTGGCTCAGTAGAAGGACACAATTTGTTAAGGGTTTCTTGTAATGGTAGAGGCAAATGAAACGTTCGACCTTTCACTTTTGGTACCATATGTCTATGAGGCATATTTTTTTTTGTAACAGTTCCCATTCTCTGGACAGTTTGAAATGCTTTGGCTCTTTGGATAAGAATTTTTTCGTAATCATTCAACTGTTGGATTACCGGAGGAACAGTTGGAACGTCCAGTTTGTTTAACAAACAAGTTGGGGGCATAATATTTTTAGCCAATTTCGCGTAACAAAAATTACATACGTACATCGTTACCCCAATAGATTTACTGTAGTAATCCATTAATTTACTCCATATTTGCTGGCTATCAAATTTATCAGTCTCTATAATTTTGAAATCCGTCACCCCTCGTTTGAAACATAGCTTTTCACATGAGAGACATGCAGTAGTGGGAGTATCTGTTGTTCTTTTTTTTAACGCTTTAAAAGCTCGATGATACTTTAAAACAATTTCATCTTCGTTGAGCAGTATGTTTGCATGATTCGTTTGTTGATTAACGGCACTTCCTTTTGTAGATGAAGCAATTTGTTGCAGATCTTCAATGTTAACATTATCCAAAGACGAATGTATATGTAATATGTTTTTTTTCACTTTCATAAATTTGTAAAGTAATCGCTCTATATATCTAATTTCCGGAAAATGAGGAGCCAATATTTGTATACATAACATTTTCGAAGAACATGACTCGTAATTCCCATAACAGTCATATGAATGACCAAGTTTTGATTCATCAAATTTGTTAGTGCACGATGAAAAATTATTATGAATATACTTAAAAAGTTTACCTAATGAATTTGTTGACATATACCTATACAGTACTAGTAAATCTTTTATAACATTTTTATTATCAACCTTACACAAAGAAGTACACTCCCATCTTAATTCATTTTTCGTTTCCAACAAAGGCAATACATTAATACTCTGTCCCTTAGAGTTCATTATAATAACCGTATTAGAATCAATGCTACTATACATTGCGTCGCGATAAAAAGCTTCCGAATGCGGGGATTGCATAGATAGACCACATATTGCAGTTTGCTTTTCAATATCAAGCGAATCGTTTTCTAGATTGTTCAAACGGGTTAAAGCAACTTCACACTTAGTTTTTATCCAGTTAAATATTTTTCCCAATTCAGATATATATTTTTGTCTTGCTTTGAGGCACCATTTCATTATAAATTCAGCTTTTAATCTATTTTCGACTTCAGGTTTTCCGAGAGCATTTGCAATATCTTGAATATATTGTTCACGTAATTTATTTAGCTTCATTTTATCTCCTTCTTCTGTGTTACAATTGAAGTTGGTCACTGCTAATGGTCGCTGACTCACATTCGAGTTAAAACTATGGTCAGTGGATAATATAACCTGGCTCCAACGACTTTGTGGCAGCACGTTTATCACTTCACCTCCCATATCATTAATTTTTCTTGATTTAGAATGTGTAATCTGATAATCATCGTAAGAGACATTAGATCTACGTTTTGAAACACGTTTTGTATTAGGAGAAGATAAATCTAAATTGATTGAACATCTGGTACGCGGAAAGTGTTCTAATTTATGTGTTGTAAACATATCGTGCAAATGCTGGCGCATCAGAGTAACATCATATTCTACATTATTTGGACTTTCATTGAAAAAGAGTGAAACTGCAAAAGCAATAGAAAATACTCCACAATCTACTCCATTCGTTTGATTTTGAACAGTTGGAAACTGTATTGTTTGCATGTCCAAATCCAACAATGGATACAAATGTTTCAAAAATATTTTATGATGTTGATGTAAATGTTTAGAATTTAATGAATCATAAATAAATAATTGTTCACCATCAAAGTAAGAACAAACCCAGTGACCACCTTGGTTTGGGCTGATATCATAACTGAAAAGTATTTCTATGTGTTTTTTACCTACTTCTACAGCTCTAATATGGCGTAGACTGTTCAATAATATAGAATCTCGTGGATTATAATTCGAACAGCTTCGTAATATTGCATTAAATTTACTTATATGATCATCGTTCAACATTTTGTTTTGTAGAATCGTATCTAAATCTCTCTTTTGCAACAAAGGTATACCTCGAACAATAGGGTTAACATCTAAAATTACTGAACTATCACTAAGTATTATAGGTGACCCAGTAAATGAATCATCGCTGACAATGATAGGTGATGAATTATAATTGATTTGATTATTTTCTGAATTGGTTTTCTTTAAATCCAGTTTACCTTTAACATTATCAACAAAAGAACAGGTTTCTTGTAAACTAGCTGTAATTTCAGTTTTATTATTTTGAATTTCGTTAACAAAACTTTCACTTGCAAGCTTCAAACATGCCTTAATTTTTTTGTTATTGTAATGTTTTTTTCGATTTTGCAAAATTACTTGTCTGTGCTTGTCATCATATTCCTTTTGCTTTTTCAAAATTACGTGCGCGTTCCTTTTATTATAATCATTTTTGACAGTCATTTTTCGAACTTTTTTATCATTGAAAGACTTACATGTAATTTTAAGTAAATATTTAGCATAATTGTGTTCGCCCCAAATAAGATAATCTGGTGGAACAGGAATTGTCACATTTAACTGATCAACAATATTTCCAACTGTGTCACCTTGTTCCATCATTTCATTGTGCCGAACGTTCTCCATCGTCACTGTTGAGATTTGTTGTGATGCAATTAAGTTTAATTAAAGCTCAAACTGTAGGGGTAGTAAATAATTAAAGCAGAATACAAGAAATATAGTTTGTATTTGTTGTATTATCGTTTTAAAAAATTACAGTGGATTTATAAAATTGAAAAATACTGCTCAGACAAGTACAAACATGTACTCGGAGCTGTATAAACAAGTATCTATCGGAAATAGATACTCGGAGCAGATTAAATGCTCTTTTATTAGTGATAATAGCAGTGTTTGACAGATTTCCTTCGTCTCTATCTGCAATCTCAAACAAAAAAGTCAAGTTATTGTACTCAGTCAAATCAAGTCCTATCCAGAAAAACCCAGACAACCACAGTTGTGAGAATGAATTCATTATGATCGAATAGTGAGGTCACATTTGAATCCATTCTGATTCACATTGGACTCACAAATAAATCCATTTTTCCCTCTTTTTTTCATCAGTGATTGACAAATTTGAGTGGTATGTGAGCCCAAAATGAGTTAAATGTGAGCCCAAAATGAGCGAAATGTGAGTCAAAAGTGAGTCAAAAGTGAGCAAAATGTGATCCCAAAATGAGCAAAATGTGATCTCAAAATGAGAAAAATGTGATCCCAAAAAGAGCGAAATGTGAGCCCAAAATAAGCAAAATGTTAGCCAAAAGTGAGTCAAAAGTGAGACAAAAACAAACAACAATCCGACTTCAATAAAAAATCTGAACTTTGTATTATTTTTTGGAAACGTAATTTTTTCCAGCCTTAATTTGAAGCACTTTAGTTACTTCAGTTCAAGAAAAAATTGATAAATATAAAAAATTAAGTAAATACACTTATTTTAAAACATTTCAGCACCATCGCGGAAACCGAGCCCTTGTACAAAATCGTCGGTGCTTGACCATTTTGCCTGCAAACCATAAGTTAGGTTCACAGTGACACCGAACAGTCCCAGAAACAACATATATGTACATTTTGTATTCTTCCCAGAAAAATACTGATCTTTTGTCGAAATCCATTTATACTATAACTATTGCTCTTGTCACTAACCGTTTTTTATAAACTCATAGTTAATCCATTTGAAACAACTTGATTATATTTAGGTTGAATAAGAATTTTTAGTATATCCAGAGCTAATTTTGTAAATTATTATTTTTACTGAAGGATGAACTTGCAAATAAATTTCATGTTATTTATTTTTATTTATTTTATTTATTAATGTTTATTAATTTTAGTACAACCCACTGCACTACACTTCATTATTTTGACCGTTTTGACAAGTTAGGTGAGTTAGGTCAAGTCGCTCATGTGCCGGGATCTGTGTTCGCGCTATCGCTCGGCCGCTCAGCCGGCCGAGCGGCCGACTACACATGCGCCATCTCGAGGCCCATTCCGTGATAGCTCGGAACTGCGAGCCGAACCCCCATGGTCTTTCGCAGTTGACAAGGTCCAGGGACTCTATTCTTGAAACAGCGCGCGTTGAGCGCCAAAATCGTCGCGCGGTTTCCGAACGTAACGTTACACGTATAGTATCATGTGTTGTGTTCAGAAACTGCACGCCGATTCCGGCGCTCGACTCATGCCATTTCAAGTGTAGGGTTCCGGGGGAAGCGAATAAGAGAAGATTAGCTAAAACGTAAAGTGTGAAATAGTATACGCCTTATCCACAACGCCTGCGGCGACCCCTTGCGGCCAATAGTCTAATGAGTTGATCAGCGCCAGGAGTGTACATGTTTTCACATGTAATTTTGAGTGCTTGAGTGTTTGGCGAATAACTTTTTTTGTCATTACAATTGTAATGGACATAAAAAATCAAGGAAAAAGGGGGGACTAGTATGTTGTGCCCCAAATTGTTCTAACACCGAACGAAATAAGCCAAAATTAACATTTTATTTAACTTTCATTGAAATACCTGATTCTCCTTTCAAATTACCGAATTCCTTTTCCTAAAATGTAATTTTAATTTATTTCAAAGCTAAATTATTAAGAGAATATTTAAATAAATAATTTGTGATACTTAACTATATCAATTCAACTTAAATATCTACTCAAATTTAAACATTTATCACATTTGTTGTTAAAAAATCGGAAATACATACAAATGAATAAACGGCAAAGTAACCTCATTTAATTGCATTTTCATATATTGAAAATTTCTAATTAAATTTTTTTTTAATTTACCTCAATTTCAACTTACAAATATTTTCAGAATTTTTAGTTGTATACTAGCGAGGAGTCTCTTTTAATACGACACCTGACAACTTCTTCAAACCATCTGCGATACGTGGAAACTTTTCAATTAAATATTTCCTTTTGACAAGCTTTTTTGCCGAAATACATCCAAATTAACAGTGCAGCCATGATTTTCGCAATAAAAATCAGCTAATATATCAAGCAAACATTATTTAAAATCCTGTCTTTGCAAGTCAACCAATGCAACTTTTCAAAACAATCATCTCATTAGTTTCTGCCGCATTCGCTAGAGCGGTGCTACCGTCGTGAATGGGACGTATGGATAAGGCATATTGGGTCCGAGCTGTCAAACTTTGTGTTTCGGTGTGAATCAGCAATAACAATGCCAAAAAGGTTAACCTCTGCCTCTGGGTCTAGTAACGTCGAACGCAAGTGGTCGACGAATGCATGACATTTGCCAATAATAGATTTCTCCCTCGAAATGTCAGTCGATTTTGCGGTGCAGAGAGGGTTAGTGCATTTATTGGACGGAAGTTTTGCACTGCGGGACCGGAGACGAATGGTAAGTTGCTTTTATTTGTTTAATAATTTAATAAACAAATAAGATTTCATTTCTTACATCCCGGAGAACCAGGCAAATCACAGTGATATCACAGTGATATCACAGTCATCATAAATTGTCAAATATCTGTTCATGAAATTCAATAGACATATTTTGTAAAGTGGCTGAGCATTTTTTTAAGATGTCTATAAATATTTCAGTCTCTTCTTCCGTTTCAGTTTCTGCTTTGAAAGGGTAGTTAAACTGTGACATGTGACACCACTGTAACATGTGTGTGACACAGTCATGACACGGACGAGTCCCATTAGTGTAACGGAAGTGTCACTGTGGTCTCACGGAGGAGTCACTTGTATGTCACAGATACGTTACAGTGGTGACATGGCTCCGTATCACAAATGTGTCACATTCAAGCCACACCCGTGTAATCACACATATGTCACACTGAGAAGGAAATAGTTTATCACTTGTGACACACAAGTGAATCACGAGTGAATCACTTATGATACGACTGCGATAACACTGTGATATCACTGTGATATGCCTGGTTCTTTGGGATCTTATTTAAATAGAAAACAATGATTCTATGAAGCGTAAATATGATTCTATTTAAATGATAAATACTTTTTTCATCTTTTATTTCACAAACAAACATGGGGAAACTTGCTGCTTTGTAATTTTTTCGTTTTTTACTTTCCCATCTCCTTTTTTATTCATATAACATAAAATGATAACGAACAATTTGACTATGAATAAATTCCTAAAAAAATCCCATTTAAATATCTTTTTACTTTTTCATTTCTACATTTGTTAAATCATTTGAGTTCTAAAATAAATGTTTTAAAAATTATTTTTTTCCTTTCAGATCCAGGTCCAGTGTTTTTGAAAAGTAAAGTACGAACCATTTTAAAAGCAATGACAAGAGCAGTTCCTGAAAAAGTGTACAGACTGAAAATGGATGGACGTCAAAATGGATGGAATTGCAAATTGCGAACTGCAAATATGGATGAAAGAAAGCGGATGCTCCAAGTATATTATCCTTTGCCAGGACGTGAAATGTTTCCCCAAAAATTGTTTTTTGGAGAATATTTTAAGGTAAAATAAAATGATTTTTTATAATATAATAATTGTCCGGGAAATCATACAATCTGAGAAATGTTAGCAACCCTAACAGAACAACAGAAAATCAATATTGTCCGCTCAAATGACATCGAATCGATATCGATGGCTTAATGTCGATTCGACATTATGCATCGACATCGAATCGATATGGAATCAACATGGATTCCACATCGATTCCAGATTGATTCCAATCGACATTAAGCCATCGATATCGATTTGATGTCATCTGAGCGGACATTAAGACATTGATTCGACACCGATTCAACATCGATTCGACATCTGCATGGACATCGAATCAATGTCGATTTTCTGGTTGTTCCGTTAGGGAAGTTTTCAGAGTAAAGGAAAGTTAGAGAAAAGTTTGGAAATACTTTTTGATATTGTTTAATTGAAAAATTCCTTATTTATGTCTTTATTATGAAACTAATTTTAAAATTAGTACAAAAAGTAAAAATTTTAATTTTGGCAAATAAAGTTAATGAACATGATCTCTTACATTGATTTTTCTAAAGTTTATAATAATTCATTTTATGTTTCTGTTGAATGCTGATCAAGAAAAGAAAAGAAAATCGTATAATCAACTGACATTCTCATTCAATTTTGTTTTCCTTTGCAGAAACTTTTGAATGACCAAAACTATGAGCACATTTTGTATGTAGCGATACGAGTTTGATGTCTCCATTGATTCTATTTAATTTAAGTATGTACATTATTTATGTGTTTGTAATAAATGTATACAATAAAAAGCAGTAATACGAACATGTTTTACAAACTTTTCACCTCATCAATTTTCAATCCTTTTTGACTCATATTTGGCTCATTTTGGGATCACATGTCACTCACATTTGTCAATCACATCACATTTGTCAATCACTATGACTGAAAAAGGGGGAAATATGGATTCATTTGTGAGTCCAATGTGAATCAGAATGGATTCAAATCTGAGCTCATTATTCGGTCATAATGAATTCATTCTCACACGTGTGGTTGTCTGGGAAAATACATTCTAAACTCTACAAATAGCATTTTCGACCCCAGATTGCACGTGAAATTATTAACTGTGCACGTAATTCGTAAAACTAAACATGCACCCTATAAATAATTCAGTGAAAATAAGTAATTGAAATAAGTAACTGAAAATGTGCTATTTCCGGTGCAAGCCGGTATCGAAGACAGTTGTAAAGTACGCACTTTAGGATTTTATGTACTATTATGAAACTATGGATATCTCACTGAGAATAACATTCTCGGGACGATTGACACATTTATTTGATTTGTTTATTTATGAATTACATCAAGATAGATTCCAAATGATATTTTTGACAGTGCAAGTGAGTGCCGAGTGGGCTTCGAGAAAGTACAGTTTGATGATTACTCAATACCATTTTCAATATAAAAGTTATAAAGGTTATTCAAAGAAAAGTATATTTAAATACATGGACATGTGGATTTGAGTGAATAGAAGAACATTGTATAATTACAGTTAAAGTTATTAATTATATATCTTCCAGAACCAGAATGTATTTGCTCGAAGCAAAGTCGACACCAGCTTGCACAGTGAAAAACTAAAAGCTACATTTTGAAGTAATTGATAAAAAAATAAAATAATAAAGATAAGATTTAAAATTCATAAAATAATCAATGTGAAACGTCCTGATCCTGAAAATGTTATTCTCAATAGTCATAAATGGAAACAGAAAAGTCCGTTGAGTCATATGTTGTGGTATTTTGATACCTAACATAACCTAAAACTGGCACGTCGAGTTATCCTGATAATAACATATAAAACCCTGAAAATAACATATAAAACAAAATAAAACAAAACTTACCTCGATCCTTGATGGACGTTTATTTATCCTAGCGATATTTGATTCTCAAAAACCCTCAAAATTGAGAATCAAAAAAAGTGACTTGTCGTTGGGAGCAGTTTCTATGAGGGACTGCGACGATTATCAGTTGATTGATCCCTACCTCACCTCCCTGACAGATTCGTTATCGCGAACCCTGAGATAAGAAAAACTTGAACCTAATTATAGTAAAAGGACAGAATATTGCCAATTACTGTACAAAAATAATAATAATTGCTCCAATGCGACATTATTTACAAAGTATTTCAAGTTCATTATGGATGAAAAAGACGAACATTATTATTTCATAAAATGTTGAAATTTCCACATGCGCGTTCAGTGAATTCAAATTTGAACATTCGGAGCAGTGTCAGTGACAAAAACTGCG
>JABFPB010000703.1:0-33044 GCA_022817645.1 Ceratoteleas bidentatus
TATTTTGAAAAAATATGTAGCAATGATATTTCATCTAACTATATAATTTCTTTGTTATAATTGTTTTAATATGTTTTTCAGGTAAATATAAAACAATAAATATTAAAAGGAAACAATGATTAAATTTTTTAATATAATATTATAAAAAATTATTTCGATACATAATTTATTGGAAAAAAGATGAGCAATTTCACTAATAAACTAACTATTTAAGATTATTTATTTATATTTTGTGTATGGCTAAGCACTGCGCTTTAACTGCCGCAGTGAAATTTGAAAAACCTTGAAAAACAAATTAGGAGTTAAAAAAGTCGGAAATTTCGAAAATTCTCAAAAAAAAGTTGTCTAATTCCCCGGTACATTTTAAAGGAGTGCCATTGCTTGATTTCAGTTTTCCTTAAATTGACATTTGGCTGCAGCTCACGTATATTCCCGACCAGTTTAGCTGATGAAAAAGACGAGAATAGTCCTTATTCATTTATTCCTTTTATTGTATTCGAGGTCTAATAGCCATTTCGAATTTCCCAGTTTACAATGCAACAATAAATATACAGTATTTAGGATTCACGATTCAATGTTCATTAGAATTACATTTAATATTTAAATATATATTTATTTAAATACTCAATGTTAATGTAGATAATCTGTTTTTAAGGACTCGAATGTCAGGGCCTTACCCAACCGTGCAAGTAACTTTCTTTCACAAACAAAGATGTGTGAAATTTTCAGCATGTCTACCATGATTACGGAAACAATAGGGGATGTTTTCTCTGATATTGCGAAAGTTATAACGATTATTATTCCAGGTCAACGCATCTCCATCTTTAACCTCCACAACGGTTAACGACAGGATCCTGAAGTATAAGCTTATCGATAACATAGTATCCGTTGTATTGCCTCCTGACGGAGTTCCAGAGTGAGTTTCCGAAATCTCATTCATAAATTGCATTTGCTATTGTTCCTATTCTCCAATATCCTTTTCAATGCAATTTCATTTTGTTGCAGTGTCAGGTGGAATAAGTGTCCCTCTCCAGAAGCTCTTGGAAATTTCGAACTGCTGTTGGACGAAGATTTGGCAGTGCAAGATGAAAGAGAACACGCGGGAAAGCACCGTCTTTCATCAGGCAAATGGAAGTGAATCCCGGCTTTCGGCTCTCCGAAATTAATCAATTTCATAAATTACATTTCTGCTTCACAATCCATTGTTTCCTCTATCCTATGCGCAGATTAATAAAACATTTTCACCAGAATCAAACTGAATACTAGAATCAAACTGTCTATGTCTCTGAATACTTACTAAATACTAAGAAAGTGAATACTTTTCGCCCGTGGTTCAGGGCAGACATTTTTTACTTCCTTAGAAAAAAATTGACAACTTTCCACCCACCCAAGAGGGAGAAAAGTGAGTACTTTCCGTGCATGTGATACAAAATGTAATGTCAGCCGGTTACATTAACAAAAGTTTTATTTCATTTGTACAAATATGGTACACAAGTAGACGCGGTGACACGGATGTAAAAATATATATTCGCTAATTTCAGTCTTTGACGCGAAACAAGGGTCATCGTCGTGGCAGTGCGAGGTCGATGCGCCGAAAGTCGCATTTTGATTACTTGCTAGATACGTTTCGAACGTTGCCGAAAAATCGAAATTTCACATTAAATCACATTTCCCTTTGTCACGTTGAATTTCCGCGAGCGCCGAAATTTGTTCGTCGTTTGTTATCACAAAACAAGTTGATTTCGTCGCGTTCACCGCGTTACGTTCTGTCGTTTATGGCACTGGCAACTTGCGAGAAACGATAATGCAGCGACGCGTCGACCAATCGATTGCAGTCGAGTAGAAAAAAGAAGAGTTCACGCTGTGCCGTGAAAACGCAACTTACAAACAACAGCTTAACTAATATCGTTTGTTCGCAGCAATTCGTTCTCAGTGTTTATGATATGACGTGATACTTTGTTACAAAGCTCGTCGAATCTCGAGATTGACGTTATGTAAAATGCTCTATACAAATACTTCGTTACTTTACTCTTTCGGTCGTTTCGTTCACTCACTCTTGTTCACTCTGGTTTTAATGGATTATGCACAATGCAATGACATTTTCGGCAGTGGAGGCTTTTGTAAAAAGTGAAGAAATTGCTGAGCAGATGAAATATTGGAAATCATTCAGATTTGAAATTAGTATTAAGCATTTTCCTGCCCTGGCGAAAGATGAACGACTATCAACCATCATAAAATCATCTCAGAATTTGTCGAACACAACAATTTTTAATGGGTCAATTTTAAAACTTCAAAACATTATAAAAATACAAAAATACAAATAAAAAAATTAAAAACGTTTAAAAATTAACAAATTTGAAAAATATGCAAATTTACACATTAAAAAAATTTGAAAATTACAAAAATTTGACAAAGTTATAGAGTTTAGAATTATTCTCGTGTATATTATATTAAATTAGAATTATATCCCTATTAAATGCGTAATATCTACTTTTTTCACTAGGGCGGCAAATATAATTATTCAGAAGTTGTATCATTTTACAAACGTAATTAATTGAATCTAAAAATGTGCATTCCATACAATATTGCATTTACATAAAGTTATATACAAATTGCTACAAGTTAAGATAAACTTTTGAAGTAAATGGCTGCAAACACAAAAAGTTTCTGTGTTTGATTATAAGATTGATTAATGCACGTCCTCAATGAGTTCAAAACTCTGTCTTCTATTCATGTACATTTTTACACGATTACTTGTTAATCCGCATTAATTATATACAAGTTACGTTCACCTAACTAACACATCATTTTGAGGCACAATGGCATGGTCTTTGTACACGAAGTCATACAACTAGACAATCAACCGGATATTTGCACTTTCATTCGTGGAAGTCGAGCGACTCTTACCCTACTTTACAATATTGCAAAAATATTTGCACCGAATGCCAAGTACTCGTTAACGTCGTTTGGTATGCGTTATTTCATTATTATCAATATTTAAAACCGATTGACTTGTTTGATTACAAAATTTCATAAACGGAAGACAATTGAAAATGTATAATCAACAAACGATTAAATTAAATTTAATCGTGAATCGAAAGAAATGTCTGTGACGATTTTCAATCCGAAAGTCTGTACAATAAAAATCGTTTCGCATATTTACAATCTTTCACTCGATACCGTGAAAGTGCCACGACAATAGTGGAAATGAACCACAATTTGCGTATGAAAGAGTGCTAAAGGCAAACGTCATTTGACCTTTGTTTAAGCAGTCGTCTCTCCGACACATCTCGATCGTTCAATCGACTCAGTTGTAAATGCATATAAATACTCGCGATAAATTTCCATCGTACAAAATTTTAGCCTAAAGAATTCGACAACTTCGTTGTGCGCCGAACTGTGCTTGAAGAATCCCACCCAGATTAGAATATCTAATATTCTAAAGCTGCAGATTTCGGGCAAATACATGCGTTAATCTTTTATGCATAATCCATATTTCTGCATAACTTTGCAAAAATATTCGCAAATTTTTATCACGATTATTCACTTTCAACAAAGTGATCCTTAAAATCTCAACTATTTTCCCAAAATTCTAAAGTCTACAATGAGACTTAAGATCGTTCTTAAAACCGACTTCTTCGAGTTTCGCAAATCCGTCGACTAAAAAACTGCTTTCTCCAAAGCATCAAAACGTTAAAAAATCGTCGGACATTGTCTTTCAAATTGCTTTTGGAAAGACTTTCGGATAACGTGTCAACGTCGGCTTTCGCCCGGCGAATTGGCGCGTCGCACTTTCTCCCGGCTGACGTTAGAGGGCACCGGCGACGGTGGCGGTGGCAGCGGACTGAAGTACGTGGAGGATCGCGAGCTGGGCGACGGCGGACAGCTGATTGGCACGTCGCTGTGGTACACCGAGCGCGGCGTCGGCGGCGGACCGCAGATCTCGTCATCGTCGTAGCGGTAGCGCGCGATCGACATTTGCGGGTAATTGCCGTCGGATTCATCGCAGACGTCGGTGCTGCAGGGTGTCGGCGGTGGCGGTTGGTTTATGGTTTTGTAGTGGCGGTACGGTCGCTCGCGGTAACGGGAGGCACTGCTGCTTGTGTACCGAGTCGAGTTGGCGGTCGTCGCGGGACTCGGGGGAGGGTTAATGAGGGTGTCCTGGGGGTAGCCGCAGGCGGAACTCCCTCGGGTCGAACTCGAGGCACCTGAAAGATAAAAATTTGAAAATAGTTTGTAAAAATTGAAGAAAGATTTTTGTTTAAGAAAAGATTTTTAAACAAAATGAAAAGATTTTTGAACTAAATTTGAAAGATTTTTGAAAAAAATGAAGAAAGATTTTGAGAGAAGAAAAAAATATAAAATTTCTTTTAGAACTCACAATTTGTCGGATTTCCATCCCAGATCATTCTATCATTATTTCCCTCATTATTCCGATCAAAGAATTCCACAAAACCCTCACCAGTGATGTGACTTCGATCATAACTCGACCCGATACTGCTGCCATTGAACGTGGACAGTCTCATGGCCTCCATTTCCGACTTCACATCCTTCCTCCCGTTCTTCTCAGGCAAAAGCGGTTTTGCCGTTCTGCCCAGTTTTGGCGAGAGAGGATCCCCTGCGGAGTCGTGCAGAATGTCCGGAAGCTCCTCGTTCATGGCGGATTTTCGTCGGCCGTAGAAGAAGCCGGCGACTACGACT
Source organism: Ceratoteleas bidentatus (assembly GCA_022817645.1). Lineage (NCBI taxonomy): Eukaryota > Metazoa > Arthropoda > Insecta > Hymenoptera > Scelionidae > Ceratoteleas > Ceratoteleas bidentatus. Next base: position 4,702 of record JABFPB010000703.1, read on the forward strand.
ATCATGACACCCATTACGACCAGCACTGAGACGATGTAGGTGCTTTTCCCGGTGTCAACGGCGGGGTCTATGTCCTGTCTGTGGTTGTTGGCGGAGGCGCAGGCTGAGGCGGTCTCGTCGCTGCCGTCGGCGCAGTTGTCCCAGCCATCGCAGAGGGCGGCACCGGGGATGCAGACTCCGGTACTTATGCACTGAAATTGTCCGGGACTGCAGCAGTGAGCTTCGTCCAAACCGTCGTGGCATTGGGCTGTGCCGTCGCAGACCCAAACCATGTCTGAAATTGAGGGTGAACGGTGTTTGTAGAACGTAAAATGCCTTTAGATGAATCTCTGAGTTTATATTCAATTGGGAATCTTGGTATATCCCAAATGGAATATACCAAGTTTTAATTTTGAATATTTCTTTTGTAATTGTTAGCGAAATATGTGGCAAATAATGTATAAAATAATGTATTTGTATTATTATTTTTGATTAATAATAGAAATGCCAGGCAGTTTAAATTGTGCGTGCCTTTAAAAATATTGACGATGAATTAATTTCCAAATTTTGGTTCATTCTCACAGTATCGTTTCCGAGAAATTAGTGCATGAACTTGCCATAAGACACAATTTATGACCTAGAAACATGAGCAACTTAAACAATTATTTTCTCGAAAAGTGCTGTAAAAATCAACCAAATTTTAGGAAATTATTCCTAGGCATTTTTTCTCAATACCCACCAAATTTGAAGTCATTGGCATTTATTTCGTACATCTAAGGAACATCCTTAAATTGATTTTTTAAATATTTTATTCGATCCCGATATAAACCATAACAACCTCAGTCGAAACAAAGCATTAACTCAACCAACCAATACAATGTCCGCTCTGGCATTTGAACTGGTCATGGCTGCAAGCCGGACATCCGAGTTCGTCGCTGCCGTCGGCGCAGTCCATCTGGCCATCGCACCTCCAGGTCGACGGGATGCAGTCCTTGGTTACCGCGGAGCTGGGAGCAGCGCAGGTGAAGTGGTCCGCACCACACACCGGAACCGCCCTGCAGGTGCGCTCGTCCTTGAACAGCACCAGCGACTGCGGACAGGAGCACTTGGCGGTGGTGGTGCCGACGCAGAAGTGCGAGCAACCGCCGTAGTCGTGGAACGGGCTGCAGATGTGCGACTCCATGACGTTGTCGTCGGGGGTTCGCACGCTCACCAGGTCCGTGATGACCTTGCTCATGACCGCTGACTTGTCGCCACCGTCGCGCACGTTCACGCGTTCCAGGGTCTCGATGTCTTTGTTGTAGTAGTAGACGTGATCATAAAGTACGGCTAAATATGGAATTCCAGTTTGGGAGATAGAGTGAAGAATCTGAAAATAGACGATTTTGTTAATAAATCTGTTATATTCCTTATATCAAATTTATTAACAACTAGAAAGCTGAGAAAATTTGAATTCCAGAAATTCCATCGGCACCTTTCGATCCTTCCCATGTATGTCTGCCCGTTCCACATTTCTGCCATTCGCCCAAACTACCAAATCCCCCGCAGTGTCCACAGCGAAAGTGGTCAGCTGTTCGATATCCGTAGCAATGACCACTCGGTCCTTCCCGTCCATCTTGCTCGACATGATCTTCACCGGCTTATTGATGTCCGACCAGAAGAGCAACCGCTTCTCCGGATGCACTGCGATGTGCCGGGGCTTCTCGTTGTCACCCTTCACCACGACTCCGAGGCTGGAACCGTTGTCCAGTCGCGCTACGCTGATGGTGTCGTTCGTGGCGCAGGACCAGAAGAGCAGCCTTCCCAGGGGATCCACCGCCAAATCGAACAGCTGCCCGTTTCCCGCGGAGATGAACACTACGTTCTTCTTCTTCAGGGACTTGCGTATCCCGTGGCGACCTTCGATCCAGTACATGTGCTGCGTGATCGGGTCGTATTCTATCGAGCGGACGTTCTTTAAGCCTTGCTCGCGAAGAATCATGTCTGGACACTCGTCCAGATCCGGGAGGATTCGGCCAATGGCGTTACGCAGACTGAAGAGCATGAAGTGTCTCGGGGCTGGAAGGAGGAAGAGATGAATTAGAAATGGGGATTTTCTGAGAGAAATGAGGAGGTGATGTTTGGACATTCACCTATGCAAGTCTTGTTGTCGGCATCCAGCTTATAATGCGTGGGACATTCGCATTTATATGTCGTACTAGGTCTAAATTCATCGGAAGGCAAAGCTAGGCAGAGATGTGAGCAGTTTCCGTTATTCACTGCACAGGGGTTCGAGCCAATCTGCCTGGACGAATGGTACACTAGGAGATTCGTGACAGACTCCAGACCATAGTGCATCTTCGTCCTGTTCTGGCCATTGGACTTATTGGCCCTCTCGATGACCCCGGTGTTCCAGTCAGTCCAGTAGATGTAGTCCTGGTAGGTGGTGATGCTGAAAGGGTACCCTACATTCTGACCCACTATCACCTTGCGCTTCTTGTTCTTCAGGTCGTAGCTGTCGATCACTGTGCGATGAGTGAAGAGATCCGCCCAGAAGAGAACGCGGTTCGTCAGGTCGATGCTCAAACCATTTACGCTACCGATGTTTCCGACTATGATCTCGCGGCCAGAACCATCCAACCCTGCCCTCTCGATGCTACCACCGTTCCTCTCGTCGGTCCAGTACATCCAACTAGAAGAAGGAGTATAATGTACAATTGGATCAAATGGTGGGTATTTGGGGAATAGGAAGAGGGGGCCTTACGCCTGTTCAGGGTCCAGAGTTAGGGACCTCGGTTCCTTTAGGTCTTCCCACATTAGGACCTTCCTGCTAGTTCCTTTGACGCGAGCGACCTCTATTCGATGTGTTCCTGTGTCAGACCAGTATAGGTTGTGAGCTACCCAGTCGACTGCCACGCTATCTGGTGACTCGAGTCCTAAATCAATCAAGGTTTCTATCTCTGAACCGTTCAGGAAGGCTCGAGTGATGAGTCGTAGTTTGGCGTCCGACCAGTAGATCCTGTTATCTCCCATGTCGACATCTAGAGAACTAGAAGCAAAACGAAGTTTATAGTTATGAATAAGTCGAACTTCTTTAAGAATGTTAGCTGTGAAAGATGGTTCCAATTAAACACACCTAGCTTCCTCAATCCCGGTGACAGGAATGATGTTGTCATTGTTCTCATTCTCCATGCTGATCCTCCCAATGTTCTCCTTCCTCGCGTACAACAGAAAGGCATCTGGGACAATGCAAGTTTTCTGGTCCTTCATCAACTCGTACCCAATCTGACAAGCACAGACATACGCGCTGTTAGGTTTGTTCAGACAAAGATGGCTGCATCCTCCGTTATTCTTGGCACATGGACTGGTCCCAGTAACCTTCCCCAGGAAAACCGCCTTCAGGCCCATCATGTCCGCCACCTGTTCCACTATGACTTCCCTCTCGCTCCCAGTTTGCTTATGCACTCTGTCTATGCTGCGACGTTCCCAATCAGTCCAGTAAAGGAAGTCTCCTAACAGAGTGAACCCGAAAGGATGGAGAAGGTTGTCCGTGATGATCTCCCGTCTGTCAGTACCATTCATGTTGACAACTTCAATCTTATCCGTCTTGGCATCGCACCAGTAGACCTTCTTGTTTTCTATGTCCAAGGCGATACCGTTGGGCCACTGTATGTTTTTAGTGATAAGTGGTACCCTGTCAGAACCATCGAGGTTGGCACGTTCGATTTTGGGCTTATTGTCATTCCAGTCCGACCAGAACATAAGACCCAGTTCAGGAGCCACGGCGATGGCTCTTGGGTTTTCCAGGTCGTCGTTTATTAGGACCTTCCTACTTGTACCATTTAGCCTGGAGACTTCGATTCGACGGTTTCCGGTGTCGATCCAGTAGAGGTTCCTCGCGATCCAGTCGACTGCCACTCCGTCCAGGTTTATAATGCCCTTTGTTATCACGTCCTCCTGACCGGAACCGTCTAGGTATGCCCTGGAAAGTAGAAAAGTAGAAGACAAGTCAGTAAAAGCAACTGGCAGGAATTTCTAGAGGCCTTCCGAACTTCATCTCACCTTCTAATGGCTCTAGCTTCCTGGTCACTCCAGTACAGCATCTCGCTCACCGGATCGAAGTCGATCGAGATGGCGAACTTGATGTCTTTCAGCGGTAGCACGAATTTGGTGTAATCCGGCGAGTCCAAAGACACTCTGAAGATCTTCGTCCTCTGAACAATCAGCAGCAGCTTCTCAGGCCTACTGGCGCAGGTGTGGTTGTCCACCAACTTAACCCCAGTAGGACAGGCGCAAGAATACCCAGGAGACTTCGGACTCAGTAGACACAAATGGGAGCAATTACCATTACCGTGCCTGCAGGGGTTGTCCCCAAACGGCTGTCTCTTCGGATCCCAGACCTTGATGTCTCCCGGGATAAACTCCCCATGAAACAACTCCTTTAGGTGGCCCTGGGTCGTCCTCACATCGTACGAGTGAACGCTCCAAGTGGTCCAGTCCGTCCAGTACAGCTTCTGCTCGAAATACGTGATAGCGAAGGGGTACTCCAAGCCCTTACTGATGATCTTTCTCCGGTTCTTGCCCCTGTAGTCCATGACCGCGATGAACCTTAGCTTGCCATCTGCCCAGTAAACCAGCTCGTTCTCGTAGTCGACGGTCAGACCGTTCGGCCAGAGGATGTCGTCGGACACTATGACCTCCCTACTGGCCGGGTCACCGTCCATCGCGGCCCTCTCGATTTTCGGCTCTTCGTCCCAGTCGGTCCAGAACATGATCTTGCGCATCGGGACGACGGCGATGGCCCGGGGCTCGTAGATGTCCGTCCAGAAGAGGACCTTGCGGTAGCGCTCGTCGATGCTGGTGACCTCTATCCGCTTGTTCTCGCCGTTCGTCCAGTAGAGCTTGCCGGTGTACCAGTCGCAGGCGAGGCCGTCCGCGGAGATCATGCTGGAGTTGATGACGACGGTGCGCTCGCCCGCGTTGCTGCCATTGGTGCGCATGCATTGGATCACCTCGAGGCTCTTGTCCGACCAGCAGATCAGGTTGCGCTCGTAGTAGAAGTCCACGGCGCCCTGCGAGAGGTCCTTGACGATTGTTGAGACCTTGTTCGCGCGGGACGCGTTCGCGACCTTGATGTCCTTATCCGTGGCGAAGAGCAGGGTCGGCGAAGCTGCAACGAGAATGGAGATGGGGTCTTTAGATTGAGATGAGTGGTTTGGAAGGTGGGGAGATAGTGTACTACCTCTTCACCTTCGTACTCTACTGGGTCTCCATCTTCAGATCAACATTATTTTCCAGTCTATTCCTCTCGAAGGTGGAGGAATAGAGTACTATCCCTCCACCTTCAAGGGGATAGTAATGTTGATCTGAAGATGGAGACATAAGTGTACCATGTGACGTATAAAAGGTAATGGTGATTTGAAAACCTAAATATACCATATTGAATATACATGGTGTGTAGCTCTAGGTACACACCATGTCTACACTAAGGAGAACCTCTTTCTAGGTATTTTAAGTACACTTAGCATAGGAGCAAAGAGAACCAGAGACAGACCAAATAGAGTTGGTCTATGAGCCAATGTAACAGAAACATATCAGGAACAGTTATCAGGAAACCTATATCCTAGACTTCATTCAACAGTTTTCCATCAAAGATAGGACTATAGGGTATATCAGGTACAACAAGATACCGCGAGTCAAATTTACTATTAAAGGTACAGAAACTCATTTGCGGCAGAGTCAGCGTAATAACAACGGTATAATATGATGACGGTATAATATTTAAATTGGTTTCTTCCTAACTGTACATCATATTACCATCACTGCGTCTGGAATACAAAGTAGTTACTGACTCCTCTCCTCTCTACGCCCCAATCAATCAATCTCCCAGCGTCCCAACATCGAATTCGCCGGAACCGTCGAAAGAAGCGTGAAATTATGGTCGTCGTTTTACGACAATGACTGTAACTCTCGACGAACAAATGTCGCCGGCCTGTTGCAAAAACGCCGATCCCCTGTACCGTCTCGAGATTGACGTGGATAAGTCCGCTCGCGAGTCGATCGACGGGCAATAAATAAGACCGGCGGAATAAGCGAGCGCGACAAAAAGCAGAACGCGCCTACGAATAAGGCGAAGCCACGCGCTTCGCGGAAGAGGAACGCGCCCATACACGGCGTGTAAGTATCTTTAATTACCGCTGGACGTTTAATGCCGGCGCTCCCGTCAAGACCGGCGCTTTTTACGCCGGGCCCGAGATAAGACAACGTTTCTGCAGCTCATTATGCACTTTGGCGCATTATTATTCCCTTTGCGAGCGCCACCTCGCGGACGCCGTCAAAGGCGAATCCGTTTCAAGTGGCCCGCAAAGGGTTCCCACGAAATAATGCTTCGACTCAAGAACTTTTGTCGAGTTTTTCTCCTTTTTGAGAAACAGTTGGTGTTGGGATACAAATGGAAGTAGGAGTTTGGTTGAGGAAGACCAGTTTAGTGTTGGGTTGTTCTATAGTTAGGTCACTATGGTCTGGATTGGAAAACCAATTTTTCGATGTAAGGCATTTAGGTAAGATAAAAAAACAGGGAATGGATACGAATTGCATGTTTTTTCAAAGGTCTTCAACGTCTTCCTTCAGATAATTGGAGGCTCTGTATCTTCATGGAAAATGTTGTTTTTCGAGATGAAGTCTAAAGTTTCCAGGCGTTTACAGCGTTAGACGTTATAAATCCGTGTTATTTTTTGCAGACTCGTCTCGGAACTGTGTCAGACTTTTTCAATGAAACATTTTCGAGGAGGGTAGATAAAATCGCGCCGAGGAATCCACTCGGAACCGTTTTTCTTTCTTTTTCCTCGCGCGGATATAATAACCGCACTCGATAAAGAAAGACGACCGAGCACTCTCGAGCGACCTCTCCCGTGAATAATTACACAATATCAGATACAATTATTCGTGGTAAATATTTATTTAAAATACCGCCTGGGTGCAGAGTCTGGCAAAAATAGACCTGCGATGAAGCCGTTTTTTCATCTTTAAGTCACGTATTTACTAAAAAATATTCATATACATCATTGTTAATTAAAAATAATTTATGCAAAGACGGAATTAACTTGACCATAAAAAAGTTGCAATTACATTTCAGCAAAATGCAGGAAATGTAGGAAATAACATTGTGCTAATTTTGTGTTATATTTCAAAGGTACCAAGGCATAAATGAATGAGCATCAATTTGATACTCGTCGAGCGAATTATAAAACGTAATCATCGCGTCGCTAAGCGAGTTTGACAGGGATACGTGGACTGTCAGAACGAATTGTGCTGAAAAGTAACAAGCGGTGTAATTATAGAGCAGCTTGTTTAAAGGTGTAATTCACGCGTGTCGCGGACAAATATACACCGGAAAAGACACGCGTTTTATGTCGTTACGACGGCGAACATGCTAATATTTATAATGCCACGGGGGAATCGGTGTGTGCGTGCGTTGCTCGGCACGTAAGCTCGACTGCAGCGCACGTCCACTTCCGCGGAGAATCACGTCGCGGAAAATTTTTCCGACAGCTCCCTTCGATCGGAATTTAGCTTCGCGAAGACATGCAATCACTTCGCTAACATTATCAACGTATTAAATTTACTAACAATTTTCTAAATTATAATCTACCATTTTTTTTAATCTCCGGGGTACTCCAAGTAATAAAATCAGTAATAAAAATCATTGTCTCTAACTTTAAATCTGTCAATCAATTATTAGAAAAAGTATCTTTTTTTTCTAATAATTCAAATACAGATTATTTTTTGTCCGATTTTGTTCTCAAAATTGAATGATTTTCTCAAAAATGGCAATTGTTCATCAAATTCCAAGGACCAAAACAAAAAACCTCTCTTTATCTTTCTTGCAAGAAAAAGTCGCAATCGCAAAATAACGTTGACTCGAACGAGTGTCACTTAGATCGATTTTCTTCTGGGGTTCTCGCGTGCCGCGGTGCACCGCGGAATTCAAAGAAAAGGGTACACCCTTGACTGGCTGGCGTGGCGTCGTTTGCATCATCGCTTACAGTCTGCCGCGAGAGATTAGGTCGACATTAAGAAAGCGAGCCGCGGCCGAGTTCGGCGGGGCCCGGAGGCGGCGGGGGGAGAGGGGGAGTCCGTCGGATCCGTAAAAAGCCGGCCACTAAAAAGGGGAACCGCGCTCGAAAAAAGTTACGACCGCGAACGAGAGAAGAAACGGCAGAATAGCGCGAGCGCAAAATGGGACCGAGCGAGACACGAGTAGATCTGGAGGGGACTTGAAAAGTAACGAATAATTAAGGTTCGGGATGCGCTCGCCAAGTGCTGTACGTTGCTCCAATTGTTCGTTGCAATTGTCTGCGAAAGTGCATTGTTTTCGAGTGTTTGGCGAATTATTTCAGGCAGTTGAGGGTAGAGGTGCATAGTTAGGATACTATGCAGCTGCACTTATGTATAAGTGTATGATAATTAGCCACTTGAAATCATTGGGAAACACTATGGTAGAAAAGAAAACAACATTTTGGATTTGAATGTTTTTCAGGAACAAAGATTATAAGTGTCCAAACGTCGAAATTAAACACTTATAAAGCACTTATAGTACCAAGAATGAGAAGAAATTCCGAAAATGTTAACTGGATTAAAATAGCTAGGAATTGAGCCATTTTAACAATTGGTAACTGCAGGTGCATTGTTCTATAAGTGCTCTTTTCTATAATCCTTTCCCGACGTTAGAATTAGATAAAAAATATCATTTCTTTTTATCTTATTTTAATGTACAACTTATCTAGAGGGGGAAGGTCTTTAAATGATAAAATTGGAGAATTAGAGAAATTTCTGTACATTTATTTGTAAAGTTCCCATTATACATACGTACAAGTCTATGTAAAGCTTCGACACCTTTCCCATTTTCGAATTATTCAGAAAAGATTCAAAAATCCTCTATCACCATTTTTTCATGACTGATTGAAATCTTCCAGTTCCTGAGTATACCCTGAATTTCACTGTTACAGATGACGCAATTTGTTGCACATTTCGTGCAGTTATCCGGAGCAATAACAGTTCGCAATGGGGTTTCCAAGGAATCCTTTCATGTCAAGGATTCCTTGGTTAATAAAAATCACGGCGAAACATTAGATTTGCGTGGCAACACACTCGCATGCCCATTTGCATGAGCATGAGTGCGAGTGTTGTTCTGACGAGTCTTCGTCTGTTCCTCGCCGGGTCGAACAGTTTTTATTGCGGCGAAGGATGATTACGGGCTCGGCGTCTCGGCCTCGGCGAAGGCCGCTGCTCCTCCGGACTGGCAACGAGATCGATCATGCGTGAACATACCATATTATGCTTTCCTTTTGCGAAAACGACGACCCGCGTTGCTTGTAAATAATACCGTAACGCTGTTTCGCTGCGCTATGACGTGAAATTTCAAATTCGTCGATTTTTATAAGTCATTTTTGAGGAAGAAAGATTAGAAGAAAAATATGAAAGTAAAAAGGGATACCAATTGTACACAGTTGTTACAAGGTAGAGTAAGTCAATGAGGTGTGAAAAGTCATGACCCGCAAGCATAACAAAATGGCAGAAGGAAGTGAAGATGGTAATTTTTCATTTCATCATCCTTCCAAGACCACATGTAATTTTCTCTCTCTAGAACAATAGATTAGTCCATTATAAAACAAATTCCACACGGTTCTCGACTGCGAAACTCTCGCCAACGTCATTTTCCAGAGCAAATAGACAATGTTCGCCTAACTGCATCTCGTTACGTGGACAAATGTTGCAGTTCCCATCTTCCTTCCAAGATCTTGCTACAACGTGAAACCGTCTAATCCTGTTGATCTTATTTCCCCTCTTCTAATCGTAGCAGATTTCTCTACGCCACAACAAATTTCCGTTGTTACTGCAGACCACTCGAAATGCTATCAAACTGCTCGTCTTCGAACAAAGGAAACCCGTCTTTGTTACATGCCCCGGACCTAATGTTGTAACAGCGGTTACGGTCGCAAAATGACACAACGATAAATTTGATCCGTCCGGACGGGCAATAAATTGTCCGCTCGGAGTGAGGTGAAAATGTTTTCAGTGGGAAGAGTCCCTCGGATTGGTTTGCATGCGTGATGCAAAATGGCAACAAGGTGGTTTGAGAACTTGTAGTCCTTGTTGCATCCTGAAGCCAGTAGGGTACACACGCCACTCGCCAGTTAGCCGCAGTTAAGCCCTCGCTCCTTCCTTCCTGCTGCTTGTTAGCGGCCGTTACCTCCGACGGGCACAACTACCGCGCGAGCCTCTTCCAAAACTCATCACGGCCGAGATTCATGCTCACGGAACATTGTTGCAGAACGAAGCTGCCGTCAACATCGGCGACCTCGTCATCGTTTTTTACTAGCCAAACCCGATTTGCGACTTCAATACGTAAATGTAGACGAAGGGTTGGGTTTGGAAGATGAAATGAAAAGATTGGGGGTCAGTTCTGATACCATTTTGATAGTATTTTTGAAAATATCACAAATATCTCGTTTAATTTTACTAATTTGATGTGTATTTCTTGAAATATCATTATTTTTCAACGATTTTTTACCTATTTTGATTTTTGTTGATTAGAGTGTGGCCAAATCTGTGGCCAAAGAGACTTTTATCCTGGGTCAACTCAATGTGAAATTTTCTGGAGAATCCAAATCTGCAATAAAAAATGGGGGTTCCTATTTAAGTTTTTTATCTTCCCCCAGAAGATAAAAAACTTAAATAGTTTGATATCATTGGATGACTGTCGAGACTAACAACATTTATTTTCCACTTTTTATCCGATGCGTAGTTTTCGAGATATTACCAAAAACCGTTTTAAATGGACCACCCTGTATAGTCACACTGACTAACCACATTAATGAAATCTGTTTTATTTGAAAATTTTACAATTATATAAATGAAACAACTCTTAAGGGAACATTTACTAGGATTTGGCTGAGCAATAGGCAAACTTTGACATTTATTAGTGAAAAGACTTACGAACTTCCGGTTTGGTTAGTTAAATTCTTCAATTATTGTACAACAAGTTGAAATTGTGTCAAAGTAAAAAACAAAATGGCGGCACAAAACGGTGACCCTACATTATAAAAAATTGATACATATCCAAGTTTTAAAATTTGCAATCACATTTTCGATCGATATCTGTCTAAATTGGACATTAATAGCTATATATGTAGACAATGATCAATATCTCTGTTTAGAACTGAACTGTAATCATTATCTCTGCAGGATGTGATCATTATCTCTGTCCAGACTGAGCTATAATAGATGGATAAATAGAAAACTGAAACCATATCTGCTGTCTGGACGCAGAAACATATTTTTAATGGTACTTTTTTTATTTTGCTTGACCTGTAGTGCAATCACGCCATCTTCTTGTTTTCAGTCCAGATTTAAATAACAGAATGCGCGCGTTGCTCATTTGCTGTCTGAATACTAATTTCCGGCACTCCTTTCTGAGTGTCTCGTGGCGGACTCTCCAGGGCAAATGCAACGCCAACTCACGGAATCGCGATGCACATTTCTTTACTAATGAATTAGGAAACTGCTGCCACCGTGCAATAGTCGAATAGTTCAATTCCGTCTCCTGCAGTTTTTCGCAAAATTGCCACGTTCGTCTAATTAAAGAGGTGATACTCCAAGCACTGGAGTTGTTAATGAACATTTGCAACGGGTTCGGCTTGTTGCAGCAGCGAAGCGCGGATTACGCGAGTTAATAATAGATTATGCAGGATTTATGGAACGGGACAATGTGATTATCCCGGCTTTGCTCAAATGATAGCTTTGGTAGCTAAAATATCGATTTTTTTAATTCTGGCTTCAGATGGGATAAGATATTAATCGCATTTTGTCATTGTATATCTTTGGATTTACGATCAAGAATGTATCTGATAATCGATAGGAATTATTGAAAACATTCCGATTCTCGAGCGGAAAGTCGTTTTTGTTGTTAAAGAATTTAATTTTAGAGAGAAATGTACTTTTCTTAAGCCCAAAATGAAGATGTTTCCCACGTTTTTTATTGGTAGGAAAAAAGAGTTGAAATAACTGGTCGATGGATTCTCCGACGTCGTCGAAGTTGTAATTATATTCCCAAGCCAAACCTAGTTGTTAAATTTTCCTGTACCAGCTTCCAACAGGATGAAATGCACAACCAAGAATTTGCACAATTTACCATACATTTGCAGCAACTTCCTGTGTTGCTTCTTCAAAATCACGGATGGTGAATTTGGGAAGATAATGACAGGCATTTGTTCGATGAAAGCCAATCAAACAATTATTTGTGATTTGATTCGTCATTCTTATAATAAGTCTTGACGATAAGTATTATACCCACATTAAAGCCCATTTGAATGATATTAAAACTCGAATTAAAATAAGATTACTTTAAGATGATTTCACATCAAAGAGGCTTTTGGGATAAACTTCAATTACCTCTCGAGAAGATACTTCCACTATATTTATGTTATCAGCATCAGAGGCTGTCTCGCAATATACACAGCAATTTTTCTTATCAATTTTTTCAGGGAACATCCCCATTATTCGCTTCTAACTTTGCACTCATCGAGTAAAACTCCAACTTTTTCGACAATGCCTGTATAATAAAACAGCATCTTTAACAAGCATTTGCATTGAAAATAATGAACCTTCGCAACAGCCCGGAATGTATGCTTTACACTGCAGACTGTTAACTTAACAGTGCACAGTATTTGATTAACATTTTTTGCTTCAGTGTGTACCATCAAACAGAACTCTTCAATTTTTCCGATAAAATGGCTGTTTCAACTAGATACTTCGGGATATTGACATTTTCATTTTCTCATCTATCTAAATAATCTAATTGTATCAATTAAATGTTATTTGTAGTGGTGGATAGATACTTTTTCATCAACAATTTGATTGAATCTTGCCATTTTAGAATTCAATTAAATTTTTTCAATTCTTTTCTATTCATTTCTATTCAATATTTTTGCAGGACCTTTCCGCCACACCAAACCCTTCATCCCTCCAAAACAAATCTCTCCCTCCAATAGATGTCCCCCCTCCCCCCTCTCCCCCAAACCCAATCTCCAGACCGTTTCCCTTTTTGCCTCCCGCAGCCGATGATCCGTTCCCTCCCTCCCAAACCTCGTGCCAGCGCAAAGCCCGTCAAGCGGCTTCGTTACCGGCGTCAAGGGAGCTCGCCTGCGAAAGATATCTCCCGTCCGGAGTGAGTTCTTTTGCGCGGAAAGTCACGCCCGCGGCCCTTTCTTTAATCCCGCGCAATCACCGATGCTCCGCCGACTTCAAAGCCGCCCTCGTTACACCTTCGCGCGCGATTGTTCGGGCGCGTCGCCTTTTCCCGCGTCGTCTCGTTTGTTGACGCGTTTCCGCGGCCAAATCAATTGCGAGAGGGCGCGCGCGACTGGTGCCCGCCAAAGCAAACGAACGAGCCGCGCGAAAGGCGCCCTCTGTCGCGGCGCGATCGATTCATCGGTTCGAGGACATAGAGTACACTCGAGCGGGCCTTCTGAACGCATCCCCGAGCTCGCTTTGCAGTCGTTGGACGACGAGTCAAAGAACATCCGGACTTTGAGCGAAGATAGAGTCAAATTGGGCGGCGAAACGCGACCCTTTTTTCGGAACGGCTTTGCGCGCGGCTTTAATTAGAACGACGTCGCGGCTTTGCGATTTGAAGGATTGGGGAGGGGGGAGGCATTTGTCGATGGGAATCGGAGGCGGAGAGGGGTAATTAGAGGATGATTTTGAGGATTTAATTCAGGTGGAGTTTTATTGAAAAGTTGATTGGGAGAAGGTGGGAAAGGTTGTGAATGTTTCAAAAACGTTTTTAAAACTTCTAGCGCAACCTTCTGCAAACGTTTTAAAAACGTTCTCATGGGGCGATAAAGCTAAAGGCAAAATTAACGGAATCAATGACGATTTAGTTTCGGTTGGTTGCCTATTGTAAAAGTGAATTTTGATAGGCTCAATACGACGGTATTGGCAATTTGTTATAGGGGAAATAGAGAACATATCCCATCCAAAATTCACTGGATTTACTTCAATCGCTTTTACTATTCTAAAGTAACAGAAACCCGGTAAAAATTGTAAAATGATGAAAGAAGCAAAAATTTGTTAAAACTGACAAAACTAGAAATTTGGCGTTTTCAATTTTCACTGCAAGCAATTCGTCATCCTAGACAGACTAATACTCTAAAGAAAACTCGGAATAACTTCACTAGGAATAATTTCAAATTGCAATCCATAATCGCAGCATAACAAAGCCGAAGCAATTCAATTAAACCGAAACGAACTGAACGCAAAAAAGGCGGGACTGAAAAAACCGTCTCGTCTACCGACGTTACTTAAGGACACTCGTCCGAACGGCACATTTCATATTTTCATTGACTTCGGAAATTTTCTTTTCCTGTTTATAGAGCACTCCTGTCCGAATGTTACGAATCGAGTATTCTCTTTGCATTCTTGTTCACTATCGGTGAATTGGGGCTCGAGAGCGTGCCTTTGAAGCCGCGAAATTTGAGACAGAGCAGATATTGGAGTTTGAAAATTGAGTTTTTCTATCTCGTTATCCCACTTGCAGCGATCGATGCCTTTATCACTCGTTCGTAAATCCAGTTACCTCACGAATGGGCCATTTGCGTTACGGTGCTGCTGCAGCTGGAAGAATAATTCTGCAAGACCAAATAAGTAGAATTTGTCACGTAGGATTTGTCTCTAGAAACAAGATTTTAAATTTACAAGCCCTGGGATGTTTGCTTGTAAATCTAAAGAAGCGATTTTAAATGGTCAATGTCAAACCTGAGAAGATAAGAGCTGATTTGAAAAGTAACTGATCTGAAAAGATAGTATAAACATTCTCCACCAATTCCTCGTTGTTTCCATTTGAATTCACATTTGCATTCGTAATTTAGAATGGTTTCCAACAAATGGATATGAGGACTTAAAACATCATCATACTCCCTCAGGTAGTTAAATCCACCATCTAGCTGGGTAATATTCACCATCAAGGAAGAGCTATTATTACCATTTAACTAGCAATTATTACTATCTAGAGATAGTAATTTTTCCCATTCCGATGGTAGTTCTTACCTTCTGGAACAGTAACTATTACAAATCATAATGTAATTATAACCATTCAGTTCTCGTTCCAAAATTACTGTAACTACCAATCAACTAACTCTAACACATTGATTATAGTCTAGTTTTCAAAGTTACAACCAGAAATGGAATAGAAATCTGCCATCGGAATGGTTCTTATTACCGATTTTTTCTGAGCGTAGTTATCCTCTAACCGTTTATCCCTAACTGCGAGTCTCGTGTTTCGTCGCGAATTCGACTGGAATTCCCGCAAAATCCCATTCGCGAAATTATAAATCACGGTATCCTTAAGCTCATCTCGATCGCCAGTAATAGCACGTTTGCCCGTCGAACAAATCAGGCTCGTAAACATGTTGCGTTAGAGCCGGCTAGCGCGTGCTTCTGCGTAATAGGCGTTACCGGCAGCGGGGACGCTCGATTGAGAGTTGAAAGAAAAAAGGGAGAGAAAAAATGCGCCGGACGAAAAACGAAAAGACGGAGGATGAGGGAGAAACGGAGAGAGATGGACAAAGAGAGAGGACCGGCAAACACAATAAAGGGTTCGGTACAAAAGGTACGTGTGGCCATTGAAATCCGACTGTCCTGCGAGGTCGAGGGGAAGAATGGTTGGCGCGAACGACGCCAGCCAACCCTTTTTTGGGACCTGCGGCTTTGACGGAAAGTGTCGGATTCGGGTCACGCGTTTTCGGGGGAAACGGTGGGGTACAGTTCGTGGATTTTCTTGGGGAACAAGTGGAGAGTTGAGTGCACCTGTGAGGCATGGAAATTAACGGTGTCGTTTGTTTTTTTAAGGGACTCTGTCGGAGGGTACCTGACTGATGGAGTGGAGAGGTTCAAGTGTGCGACGGAGAGAAATATTTAATTTTTAATGTTAATTTCATCATTTTTCATTGAAAAATATTTTTTTCATTGTTTATAAAAATGTTGTTTCATTGCTCAATATTTTTTCATTAAAACGATGGACTGTTTATAATTTTTTTGATATTTCAGTTGTTAATAGTAACTTGTACCAATGTGGGTACAAGCCTCCAATCTTATTTCATATTATTGTAATTTTATATTGAAATTATTTTATTATTTTGAAGTAGTAATGACGCCGAAAAGGTTGATATTGATTAATTAATTTAAATTGAATGTTGTATGTTCTAAATGAGAAATCAGTGATTGTAATAGAATACTTTTCACATAGTAATCACTTTAAATTATCATTTTATCAAAGAAAAATAGGCGATATAAAGAAATCATATGTTCCACGAAATAATTTAATATTTTCAAATTCACACTTTACAATATATATCGTAAAAGGTACAAAGTTTTCGCAGCTTTTACGTTTTCTCAGTGCAGCATTTTACCAAACAAACAATTAAAAAACGTGAGAATAAAAAGGTTTACCCAACGTGTAAAAATGACACATTTTCGTAAAATGTCGATACCAATCACATTCGATACAACCAGAATTACAAATGTTTACTAAAATGTTCCCAATAGGGCAACTGACAGTAGTTGGGTCGTCTGATAAAACACGTTGAATTTGTTCGAAAACCTACATATTTTAAACTAACAAGTGTTTCTAAGTGTACTTATGTGCTTAAAACATACCCTTATCGGACTAAATTTTGAAATAATTGATTTTGAAAATGACGATTTTAACACGGGCTCTTATGGGAGAGAAATAAAAAATCCGAAAAATCTTTAAAAAATACGTTGAAATGTCAAATAAAATCTATCACACGTAAAGACAACATCATAAGCATGTGATTTGTTTTAAAATTGTATACCTTTCCGTACTTTCTTGACCGAAAGTGTAATTTTGGTTATGTTGTATATATTTTGATAGTAAGTTCGAAATAAATGCATTTCTTGATAGTTCATATGAAAATAAGTAAAGATAAAACTATTTTAGCATGATTTTTTATTTACATTTTTTCACATCAATGGTTGCTGATTTGATTAGTTTTTGTTTTGACTAGCGTCTGCGACGACCTTAAATTACTCAATATCTATTAAATTACTCAATATCTTACGCAATTTTCCTAAACTCACTTTAAATATGAAAACCCCAAGTTAATCAAGAAATCAACAAAGCCCCACCAAAGAAAAGTCGAGCCGAACGCGAACGCCGCAAATTAACCGCGCATTCAAACGGCGCACAATAAATTGTCGCGCCGAGTGTGTCGCGCGCGCAGACTTTTCTCCGCGTCGTCGCACCGCTCCCCCTCCCCCTCTTCCCCCGGACAAAACCCACGAGCGGTTCCGCCGTACACCTACGCGTAACCTTATCCCCCGGGGGCAAAAAAATCCCAGCGCTTCACTAATTTCACGCGAATGTCCCGTATTTATAACGCGGCATTATATCGGCGCGGAACCGAGCGGCTACGCCGAAACGAAGAAAAGGGCTTTGTCCCGCGTGAATGCGCCGTCTAAATGGACGACCTGCGCCCTCTTTTTCTCGCGCGCGCGTTTTTTTCCATCGCGCCGTCCTTTTTCTTTCGCTTTCGTTTCGCTCGTTTCGCTGCGCGAACATCGCTTTTTTGCCGCGCGGCGGTGAAAAAAAAAACGCGCGACGATGACAAAATTAAAATTATTTGGATAGGCGGAGGCGTAACGAGAGCCACGCGGCAGCTCGTCTGAAGTGCGCGGCCGCTCGCGCGAGATCACTCGGCGGCTCGCGAGATTTGCGCTGCGAACGCGAGCTGCACTCGACTGTAGTTCGGCGCGTAGCGCGCGATTATTTCCTGCTTCCCGGGCGAAAAGGGAAATAAACGAGTCCGATCCAAACAACGCGGAGCCGGCGTTCGCAGGTATCGCGGTGAGGTTCGCGGGGAGAGAGGGGAGGGGGACTCGAGTTGCGAGTTGTATAAATGTGTCTCCGGCGTACAAAATGCTTCATTAATATGGCGTGTAGTCGAGTGGCACTCGGATAGAGTTGTTTGCGGTTTTTTGGAAATGGAAATTTAGGTTTTCGAGAAGAGCATTTGTTGGGGCAACACTGTAAGAAGACTGTAAATTTACAGCGCCATTTAATGTATGTAGAATATTGAATATTACGACAAAAATAGACAAATCAAATGCATTACTCGAATTTTACATACGAGTGGAAATTGTTGCAGTCAAACTTTTGCATAAATTTAGAGTTTTAGAAAATGCTTACAAACGAAATTCAATTTAAGTGTAAAGGTACTGAACATGTTTAAATTATTAAATTTTAACTGTAAATTTTTACAGTTAAAATTTTTATATTTTTTTAAAATATTTTTATTAGTATTATGCCAAATGTTGAGTCGATATTTTGAAAACTGTTAAAGAAGGTAACTTTTTTGTGAAAAGTTTCAACACAATTTTCATGGTAATTTAAAAAAAGTTGAAATAAAATAATCTAGCACCAAAGAAGACTTAATTTAGCAATTCTAAGACATTAAACAGGGATATAATGGCCTCAAAAACCATCCCTTCATGTTAATTTTAACATATATAGCTATTTTGTTATTGTTACATTGATATCTTTTAAAATCGGACTATTAATATCTAAAAATGTTAATTTCCTACAGCCGTGGGCCTTATTTTGAGACACGAAATAAATTATTTTTCACTAAAAAAAATCCACCGAAAAAGTTTATCGTATATTCTGTCGAATATACATAACTGTTAGTCAATGATTTTTTTTAATGATGCGAAAGAACATTTTTTGCCATTTTAGATACGTACCTCCTTAACTAGAAACTTAGTCACAACCTACACCAAAACTTTTTCCTAAACTTCTACAAGAAATTATTTCCTCGCAAAAATTAATTTCAATTTGCTACAATTCTATCAAAAACACCAACCAATAAGTCCGCTAGTTCAAAAAAAAAATGAATTTGCCTGTTCCTAGGCAATTTTCGACTGCACTCTGGGACCGTCCGATGCTCAGGAATGCAAACCCTCCTCCGCTGATGTTTACATCCCGCCAGGTCTCTCTCTCCCTCTCTCTCTTCCCCACTTCGTCCCTACCAGCCTTCCCTAACAAGCTACAATATAAATAAAGTTTCCAGGTGTGCCTCCCGCAGCCTATTCCCTATCAGCCAGAAAACTCGAGATGTTACACAAAGACACCTTCGCCGCCCCTCCCCCCTCCCCCGGAGCTCCTCTCCTTTTTTTCCTTGGCTTTTCGCCGGGTCGTCCCTTTTGTTTCCCGTTTTCTGCTTTCCTTCGTTTTTTCCCTGACTGCTGGCTTGTGTTCGCCACTTGTCTTAATTTGTTGCTGCGTGGGCGAGTAGCAGCTACGGAAATTCCGTTGATAAGGTTGACTTTTATTCGCGACTCGAGAAATCGCGGACTTTAGGATTTCGGCGAGATTCGAACTGAGAATGTTTCGGAAAAGACCTTCAACGAGACTGAATGAAATGTAACTATACATTGAACTTTATTTTGAAGATCAATGGCCGAAACTGTATAGTCCATTTTCCTGTATAAAGCAATTTGAATATAATAATAATATAATAATAAAATGCAAAGCATCTGATCTAACTATAATTCTAACTCATATAAATCCTGGATTAAAATGTCTTTCCTACTAAAATAATTTATAAAAATTTTACTTTAGTGTTCTTCATTCCCCCCTATTCTATTCTTTTGACTCCATTCCATTAAAAGACTGTTAAATGTTTGCTATAAAACTGTTGAAGATTTAGAACCTCTGGTGGGACGCTGGTTCTCGAGTTTGAGCTGGTGTTTGGCTAGATTGCACGATGTTGTTCTTGGGTTTTCAGGTACTTCAGGGCTGAGCTCGGTGGAGTCGTTAACCCGTGAACGCGACGATTCTTATGCAAATGGAGCTCTTTGGGAGCGAAGGGAGTTGTGACATGTAGATGACACTTGGTTATTAAAAAGTTGGATGTGCTTTTTGACACTTTATGGAGATCTTCGGGTAAACGTGCTTGTAGAAACTTAGTCCACCTTGCAGAAACCGGAAATGCGTATTTTGATGTGTTTCGAGGGTGATGGCTAAATTGGGATGCTGGGATATTAGGGATTGAAAATTGTAAGACGAACCAGGGGGTACAGGTGTATTTTTGAGAGGGTATGCAGGAATCATTAGGGCCCCTAATCCAATCATTTGTGACCTTAAATTAGTGTTATAAATGATTGGAGTTGAAAAGTTGGTTGAAGTAAATGTTGAGGATTGTTTATTTGCATCATGTACATTTTGTCAAAAAAATGTCAAAAAGTGTGACATTTTTTTTGTCGACACTTTAAATCAAAGATGATTTTATTGTGTTAAAAAAAAATGCTAGTTTCATATATTTTTTGTAAAAATATATTTTTTAAGATGTTTTTATTTAAACGAATTAGATGATTTAGTAATGTGAATTAAAGAGACTCGCATTATGCATAATGTAAGTATTACGCAATGAATGTGGACATACTGAACTAAATAAAGTTATTTTCCACAAGTGCCTAGCCTTGTATAACTATATACTTACATATTATTTCACATTTACAACTTATCTCAATCTTGTCTCTGCATAAACAAACATTCACAAGCTCCATGTTTCTTCATGCTTGACGCTGCACGCATTCTAACATTAACTTTTATGTGATTATCAGATATGAATAAATATATTAGGGCTATAAAAATTTTACGACTTCAATCTCAATTTTTCTCCGCTTCACGGTATATAAAATAAACACTAATAGAAAAAATACTCATTTCAATTATAGGAAATTACATATCATAACACGCTTGTAGTTAAAATTTTGCACTAATTATCAACAAACTATTGAAGTATATTTAAAAATATTGGCAACATAATCAGTAATGTTACTATCTTCATATTTCACTTCCTTCATTTTTACTTTAGAGATGAATAAATAATAAATTAGCACAAAATTAGGTCTATAAAAAATAGCAAAATAAGAATTAAATAGTTGAAAAAATATTAGTAGCCACAGTTGCAAAACTACAAATTTATCAACTTCAGTGTTTCATGCTACTCATTTCTACTTTCGTGTTGAAACGCATAATAAATTAGCGAAAAAATGGCAAATTACTATCGAAAATAGCTCTGGAAATTAAAAAAAATACAAACAATCTCAGTAAAATAAATGGATAAAATAGACATTAGCAATTTGAACAAAATTAAAAAATATTAGTAATCCATCAAAAGTTCAATTATTTACCCCCTCCCTTTCCCTTTAAATTTTCAAGACAAATCCCACAAAATCATCTAATCCGATCCTCGTCGCAATTTTTACGTTACTTTACAGCATATCATTATTTTCCCTTGTAGAAATAAATACTCTGAAAAACTCTGAAAATCTCTTAAAAACTGTGACAGTTCTAATTATAATACATTTACAGAGTTTTTCACATTTAAATTACCGTTTTTCACATTTAAATTTCACATTTAAATAAGAGTCCGTTATTCTCTGAAAAATGTCTGAAACACTCTGAAACTCTCTGAAAATCCCTGAAAATATCTGATAAAGTCTGATTATGAAAAATTTCATAAATGGGACTCGAACCCACGACCTCTAAAGCAGAAGTCTGGAAGCATAACCAGTTGGCCAAATTTGTTATACATTTAAGAATTATTCACAAACTTTACCTCAAGTTAACATTTTTTTATAATAGTTTCAGACTTTATAAAAGATTTTCAGAGAGTTTCAGAGAGTTTTAGAGATTTTCAGAGAGTTTCAGAGTTTTTCAGAGAATTACGGACTCTGTAATTTAAATCTAAAAAACTCTGAAAATCTATTATAATTGGAATTGTCAGGCTTTTTAAGAGATTTTCAGAATAATTGTCAGAGTTTTTCAGATTATTTCAGAGTTATTCAGAATAATTTTCAGAGTTTTTCAGGGTATTTATTCCTACAAGAGTTCTCTATCCAAACCCTAACTATAACCCCCTCCCCCCTTCGACTCGCTCTTCCCCCACTTTTCCGCCCGAAAAGTCGCCGTTCCTCAACGCAACAAAATAATTCGCATTGTCTCCTCCGGTCTGGTGTCGAAACGTCGACGTCTCTTTGGCGTTTTCGCTCGCGTGCATATGCGTGCGTGCAGTCGTACGTGCGCCGCGTAGAAAAGCGGCTCCCTTTTCCGTCGCACAAATATTATTCCTCATGCAAATTCCTCGCGCTCGGCGGCTCACGCGCGTTCCTTAATATTCCCTTCGCTCGGCGCGGAGCGCCGCGCCGCAAGAGACGCCACCGACCAAAAGAGCTCTATTGGACGATGGCGAATAAAAGGCAAGAGACGCGCCGACTGATGGCTATTCGAGGAATGAATACGCCCGGCGTACGTTTCTGCGTTCCCTCGGCATTGACAGTTTGTTGCCGTTTTCTCTAATATTGATAGACGCTCGGGTACTTATTTCCACGTGATTCCGGGGATTCGCAGCTAACGGCATTTCATTGCGTTATTTTTGTCCGAATCGTTGAGGAATGTTGCGGAATTTGCGATTTCTAGCAAAAAAGTTTTGGTTTATGGAATTTATTTGTGAATGTAATTAATTTTGGACTGAATTATTTGTGGTTTTGAAAAGGCTATTTGTTTTTGCCAGAATGTTTAGCAAATGTGAAATTAAGATGAAGTGAATTTGATTTGGTGATTTTTGGTTTAATAATCACTTCTGATAAATCAATTCTGATAAATTATTCGAATTTTTCACAATTTGTCGATTTGTACATCGTTTTACGTTTATAGCGTAAAGAAAAAAAATATAAAAAATTTCCAAATGTTCTAAGTGATCCGATTAACATATCAAAACAACTCAGATTGACTATCCAAATAAATGACTGATGACAATCTCTCAAAATTGTGTCGACATATAAGCACAAACGGATTATGAAAAATTCAACTTATCGAACATAGGTGCATCGAAAATAAAAAAGAAAAACCATGTGGAACGCCAGACTGCAATAAAAACTCGACTGCAGTAAAATTCGACGCTGGCCTTTTTAGTGAACAAAAATCCCGTGCGTTTCTCTTGCTCCTTTTGCCTCCAAAACTAATAAAATGCGAGGAGAAAAGCGAACGAAAGATAGGGTACAATAAATAAATGTAATATACATTTATAGTGGCTCGGGAAACTGTGCGTTTCCAAAGTGACCAGCTCGACTATTTAATTGCCCGACAATTCATTGGCACGTTTTATAATAAAGTGCCGTTCAATTTTTCTGAATACAAAGATCGTCGGCCCACGACTTTTCCCGCGTCGAGGAATTTGCGATAAAAAGCAATGAAGGAAATTTCATTAGGCCTAACGACGCAATAACGAAAATATCAAACGAGAATTTCAGAGATAAAACGCAGATAAGCGGCATATAAATATCGATCGATGCCACCATGTAACATAAAACCATAGAAAAGCCCTTGGAATTTCAGCGCTTTGCATAATACAGAACATGACACTTGGGCCTTATTTTCTCTCCAATCATCCAAAGGATATTTATTCCCCTTACCTTTACATCGTCACGGGACAAAATCTTACAAATTTTTGTTTATGTTCTTCGACCATATGTCAACTTAGTTGCTGAATTATGAGCAGATTGGATGAAGGTGGAGGATTCATTTGTAAATCAGTGAATATCGATATCAACACTTTTATTTGTGTTGGTTTAGATAAATAAATAAAAATTCTGATGACAGTTCTCGATAAGATAAAAGGGGTTTGATTGCAAGATGAAATATAATAAGTATTGATTTAATTAAATATTTAATTTACGCGTGAAATAGTATACTTAGTTGATACTTGTGGCGGTGAAGACACACTGTCACTGAATAAGAAAGTCCTACATTTATCTGTCCCATATTTCTATATCTTACTATATCCAAATATTTCAACTTCAAGACTGTGCAGATAAAAAACTGACAGATAAATCTGTATAAAGACCTGTCAATTGAATTCCCGCCAAAACCATTGCGAAAATCATTAACAACCCTAGTAGATCTCTGAAACTCTGGAAATTTCTTAAAAAATTTGACAGTTCCATTTTTGGAATAATTTTCGAGTTTTAAACAAGGATATTTTCTTCAAACTCTGAAAAATTCTGAAAATTTCTTAAAATTGACTCAGACTTTTTCAAACATTATCAGAGACTTTCAGAAATTTTATTTCTAATAGGTAACTAATATTATCCTTCATCCAACTGCTTTGTTACTTTATTCACTGCATCGGAATTTTCGTCTTTCGGATAAAACTCAAATAAATAAACAAATGACCAAATTTCCTTTAATTTCTTCCCACCTGTCCACTTTCAATCACCGAAAAGTAGGTGATCCGAATGGTAAGAAAATCTCTCGCAGAGGCCATTAATTACACTCAATTTGTCCGTCTCAAAATTGAATTAACGCGCGCCAATGGACAGCGACTTGTGTCCACTTGGGCAAAGTTGAACAACCTATTTAAATTCGGCGATCACATGTAACCCAAAACAGGCGCGCGCGTCTCGCCGGCAAAAAAGCGACAAAATAAATAAGCCTAGTCCGCATCAAGGCCAGATCCGAGCGGCCACATATGCCTTCCAACTTTTTTCCCAGATAGGATCTTCTTGCGCAGCAGGAGTTCGGCTTTCGAGAGCTCGTTCGATGGGAATCACCGAGATTGGTGAACATCGTTTTCGCACAACAATCCTCAAAGCATAAAGAACCCGGAGATAAATCTTGCGTTATTTTCATTGTGCTCCACATTTGAGCTGCAACTGTGCTTTTGGACATAAATCTTAGACACAATGAGGAATAGCCAACTGTTTCCTGGTAAACAATCCAGGAATAATCAACAGTAAGATCAAACGTCCAGAAAGTAAACAAAGATATATTTGTGTGCAGAAGTATTGTTTATGTTTCGTTTATGCTCTATTTATGTTCTCTTATGTCCCAAAATGTGTATGTAAACAAAACCGTGTTCCAAAATGAGTATTTTCTTTAGTGTCAAAAAATGTTCATTTTGACAACCTGTCATTTTAACTGACATTTTTATGTCAGAGGATGTAAACAATACTTTGTTTACACTCCGATAATTGTTGTTATTGTCGTTTTGACTGATGTAAACAATGGATGTGGGATGCGGAGATAACCTAGAATATCGGCAGGGATTGTATTTACCATCGCAAAGGGCGACGCAGCAGCACAGCAGGGATGCTGTGAGGATGCTCGGCAAGCCGCGTAAAGCCATCCTAGCAGTGGTCGGCTGCGCGCATTTCCCCGAACGCGGTCACTCCGGGCCGCATTCCGCAGCGAACCGACACTGTCACTTGAGAGTCTCACGGCGCGGTGCGGGCGTTCGCGGCCATGCGACCGAACCACACAAACGAGGACGCGCGCGCTCAGCGCACACCCACCGACCAAACGGACCAAACCCGACGTCTCGACTAAAACGTCGTCGCTGCGGAACGCGCGCCGACCGAACGCTCTTTCTCGCGGCAAAGCCCAGGGCTGGCAACCGCGCGCCGGCAAATGGTTGGGGTAGTGGTGCAGGGCGCGATGTTACCGACCTTGGTGGGTGTAAACGGTTCACGAAAACGTACATAATGTACCCTCCATTATGGAATGTGGGTACATTCCAGGAATGTACCCACATTTTTCTGGAATATTTTATTTACCAGGAATATTTCGAAGTATTCTTGGTATATTCTAGGGTTATTATTTGGCCGTTGAAATAATGGACTCAGAATATTTGGGAGAAAATATTTTCAGTACATTCCCAAATGAAACAAGGCTTTTGGGAATTAATGGGAAATTCGGCACCGAAATTTCCAACATGTATTACGCAAAATCTTAGAACACATACGGGATTTCTCAAATGTACTGTAATCGAAAAGTTTGCTTACAAATTTCCCAAATCAATTACGAAATTCCGTAAGTGAATTTGTTGACAGAAAAAATTTTGTTCCCGAAAGAGGAATCGAACTCGGAATCTTACGTTTTCGAAGACTTCCCTGGTAAAAATAAACATACATTTCCAATATATTTCCAATATATTACCAATATATTTCCAATATATTGCTACTATATTGCCAATGTATTGGCAATAAAAAATTTTATATTCGGTCACCCATCCAAGTATTGATTACGACCAATGTTGCTTAATCTCAACTTCTACCTGACACCGTCTTCTCAGCCTGAGCTAAAGTCGGTCACTTAACTTTATTCGCTCGATTTCAGCCTAATCTAACACGGCAGCGTTTGGAAGTATAGCATTTAAAAGTATTGCAAGTTTTCTAAATTTTCTTTTTACAAAAACGCAATCCATATAATCTCAATATATTGAACATACAGTCCGAATATTGACAATATATTGGCAATACATCGCAATTGCAACCAATAAATTAACCATATATTGGCAATATATGGGAAATATATTGGCAATACTTTAGAAATATATTTGAAATATATTGGAAATATATTGGAAATACGTTGAAAATATATTGGCAACATATTGCCAATATATGTACATATATTGCCAATATATATTTACTATATTGGAAATATATGTTTGCTATATGTTTCGTTTTACCAGAGTAGTTCTGAAATATTTTCAGTCGTTATTGCATTTGTGTTTAAATGTTCGAAATTTGCATTTAATGTTCCAATAATTTGTAAAGTTTTTTCTGTTTAAAAGTATGTTTTAAGGTCTACGTTGCTTTACATAGTATACATTTATATGTACTTATATTGTTCATAAAAATAAAGTTTTTTTGTCAAATAAAGTATTTTCGTACCGTCGATTCAGGGTTCGCGGAAGCGAACCCGACGAGCCTAAGCCGTCAGGGGATTCATTTTACTATTCCTTTTATTTTTTTTATTTATTTTATTTTCAATTGTTCCATGAAATTGAAACATAAATGATATACCGACGCTAATTGTTTCTAATTCGTAAACAATATAAATTGTTTATTATGTATTATTATTTCTTAATATAGATTTTATATCTATTTTATATTTATATATAATATATAATATATAGTATATAATAAAAATATATAATATATACTATATTATATATATTATTATATGTATATTATAATTAAATATATATACACTCGAACCTCGCATAGCTGTCCTAAGCAATGCCGCGCGCCCTCGCACAGCTTGCGACTTCTCCTCATCGGTCGCTATCCCCTCTACTCCTCCCGCGCGCCTGTGTTTATGTTTACCGAGTTGCCGCGAAAGGCAATTTCGCGCGCGCTGAGTAAATAAAACAAACAAAATACGTCGGAGTTGTTGTGTAAAAAGATGTGCCAAAATATGTCAACCCAAAAAAGGTAAGAGAAATACGCTTCCGCGTCACAAGTAGTTGGAGAGGGGGAAAGTAGGGGAAGTTACTCGGACAGTTGTGCGAGGGCCGTTTCGCAAGCTGTGCGAGGTGACAGCTATGTGAGAGACACGTGTGCGAGGTTCGAGTGTAATGTATTTCATTGAATTCAGTTCAGGTTTGAAACAGTTCATTTATATTCAAATAATGTATATGTTGCCAGATTATTTGGGAGAATAAAAAGTCTTCATAATTTAATCTCAGAAGGAATGATCAATGGAAATTGAGTTTGTATTAAAAATTTTAAGTAATTATGAATGAATGTTGACTATTTATTAATTTATTAATCAAACAAAAAGTAAGTAATAAATGAAAGGGTATTCAGTGCTCAAAGATTAAGTAAATGATAACTGATGTTAGCATTATATTAAATTGATTGCAACATGAAAACACTGATGAATGTACATTTATGTTATATATACACTTTTCATTCAACTGAAATTCAAATGAGAAAGAAGGACATTATTATTCATATTGATCTTTAAAGAACGATTACCTTCTCTTTCATTAATTTCAAATTTGAATAATGTTTGCCCTTCTTTCTTATTTTTTATTCCGGTATCAAGCGAGTATAAACTGATTAGAATAAATCAGTTTATAGTTCAAGTAAAAAATATGTTTTCAATCATCATCCATTTCATATTTAAGGTAGAAAAGTCACCCAAACCTAACAACTTAAGAATTACTAAATATATATGTAATTTGGTTGATTTAATATTGCTCTTTCGATTAACACCCGAAAAATGGCATTTCACCACGTATGAACCGAGAAAACAATTATTAAAGTTGCACTCAAATGTACTGACGTATATGGGTTAACACAATATTAGCAAGAAGAACTTGAAAGTTTTATATCTAAACAATTTACCATGTTCATGAAAAACTATTTAATAATAGTTTAAGACCTAAGTTTTATTTTGACGTTAAAAAACTGCAGTTTACCATTTATGTATTAAGATATTTAGATTATAAAGC